>LKNJ01002922.1:6422-56396 GCA_002120245.1 Maccullochella peelii | reverse complement strand
CTGTGTACCTATGTATGGATGTATGTATGTGTGTGTATTTATGTACGTATGTGTACGTATGTATGTATGTGTACCCATATATGTATGTATGTATGTATGTATGTATGTATGTATGTATGTGTACGTATGTATGTATGTGTACCCATATATGTATGTATGTATGTATGTGTACCTATGTATCTATGTATGTATGTATACAGTTTAATATGTGACGACATCCCCAATAACTATTGTGTCCATTTAACTTTATCTCTGTCGGCAGGTTTGGCACAGTGGTAACACTGCTGACTTTGGTGTAGGAGATCAGGGGTTCAATTCCCAGTTAGGGCAATGTCAGGGTATCACAACTAGAGATTGAAGACAGTACGACACATAAATGCTACAGCAAGGAGGAGCCAGGACAACAGGTCAGGGGGAGATATCATTATCTTCCCCACCTGAGGTTTTGGGTACCAATAACAACAAGCCTAATATTAAGATGACCATATTCTTCACACCTGATAGTTGATAGTGTTCATGTGACCTTTGTGTCATGTTTTTGTATATATCCTCCATAGTATATCAAGGTACAGTTATTCCCAGATATGAGAAGCCAGTTTTGTGTTTTTTCTTCATTTATCTTTTAGTATGAATGTATGTACACAGATATATTTTCTGTGTGTGAGCAGGTTTCCACAGGAGCTTATAAGCGGCAGGTGTTTGAGGTTCCTGCAGGGAAGTTGGTGAGCGACCAGACCATCATTGACAGAATCACCTGGGCAACCTGGACCAGGTAACTAACTAACTAACTCTCTCTCTCTCTCTCTCTCTCTCTCTCTCTCTCTCTCTCTCTCACACACACACAGTACTCAAATGATCTTAATTAAAACGTGAAAAGCCTCCACAACTTAGTAAGCAATCCCCTCTCATTGTTTTAATCATGGGTCATGATTTATTGATCCTTTATTGATCCATTTAATGTTTTACAACTTTACAGATGTTAAAAGGAAATACATTCTGAAGTAACTAAAAATGTGCCGTGTTTGCCTGGAGGAGTCAGACGTTCTAAAACTTCAAATTCACAATCGAGAACCAAAGTGAGTTCAAACTTCAAATGACACTTCCTGTCTCTTCTCTCCCTCAGCATCCTGGGAGATGAAGTTTTGGGGATTTGGCCACGAAATGCCGACAAAGCTGAAGTTAATTGTGCGTGTGTGTCTCACGCCGGCCTGAACATCGTCACCGGCGACGACTTCGGATTGGTCAAACTGTTCGACTTCCCCTGCACAGAGAAGTTTGTGAGTCGCCAACATTTTAATTTGTGTCTTTATTCCATGCTTCCTTTCATACGTGCCTTCAGACTTCAGACACTGGTGACATTTACATTTAGTAGTTTCTTTATGTACACAAGTTTAGAAATAGTATCAGCAAGTGTGAAAAGTCACAGCTCCCTTTGAACGACAGTGAAAAAGCTCACGTACTGGTTGTTTATTGAAGAGAAATGTGAGTCTTTTTTTCTGTCTGCAGGCCAAACACAAGCGCTACCTCGGCCACTCAGCTCACGTGACCAACATCCGCTTCTCCCACGAAGACAAATACGTGGTCAGCACAGGAGGAGACGACTGCAGGTGAACTGATCGCTGATCAATACCAGACGATCACCTGAAACGTAGCAGCTGCTGATGTTATTTAGAGAGAGATTCTTCTCTCTTTCACTACAGATGGAGCTCCACTGCTCTCAAAGATAAACATCTGTTCAATATGTGAAACTTCTACTAACAAAACATTAAATCCAAAATCAAATTATCTGTTTATGAAATATTGTTGATGACTTTATTTAGCACTAACTCTTTAACAAAGTGTAAAGCTGCCAGGAGCCCAAAATACAAGAAAAATGACACAGGCGCCTATAAAAAGGTGCACATCTTTAGTGATAATCACTCCAAATATTATGATAGAACAGTTCAAGTTTGTAAAAAATGTTATTTCACTGTTTATACACACAAATGCAGCAGAAACATGTCAGAAATAAACGTCTGTTTGTCTGTTGCAGTGTGTTTGTGTGGAAATGCCTGTAAACGCAGAGACTGCCGCCGTCTGGTGACGCTTTCATCCAAAGCGCCTTAACAGCACCACAAGTGGATCCAGAGGGAATCGAACCCACGACCCAAACGTCCTCACGCCACAGTTTGTTTTCCTGAAGAGTTTCCGAGTTGGAAGATGGAGGATCTTCAGCAACGAGACGAGACATTTAGATTCTTTTCTGGTCGGCTTCAGCAGAAAACTGCAGGCTGCAGCCAAACACTAGAGGCGCTTCGTGACAGATCACACGACCCGGAACAGGAACGAGCCACAAAGAGACGTAAAAAAACAAAAGGTCACGTGACTCAGTGAAGTCATGTTGTTCTGCTCGGCTCTCCTCCTACCCAGAAGGCCTTGCTGTAGTCAGAGCGCCTCACATGACACACTGAGTGTTTCATCCTGTCCAGGAGTCAGATGCATAAACTCAGAAACATGTATTCGTCAGATGTATGAAACCATAGATACATGTAAACACGCCCTGAAAGGGTTACTGGTTGCTTTAATTGCGCCTCCTGTTTAGACTGGAAATGAAGAGATTTGCACTTTCTCATCCACAGTCCTCGTTCTGTGTAAAAATACGTTTTAAAGTTCAGCTAAAGATAAAATGAGGCTTCAGCAGACAGATCAGGTGGTTAGGGTCCCTGTAACGCAGTTAGTTCCATTTTCCACAACAAAAATCAACGATAGAAAACTGAATTCAGCCATCTAAAGTTGTATTTTTTGTTCATCAGATCGATGCAGTTTAGTTTTAAGTTTTAAGGGCGTCGGGACACTGAAACCAACGCTGCGTTCGAACCACCCGCTACATGCTACCGACGAACGCATGCTGCTTTTCATAGTTTATTCTGTTCTAGTAGATTTATTCTGCAGTATGCTAGCTAAGCTATGCTAAGCTATGCTTGCTCAGAAACAGATTTTGGTGACCGCCAGCGCTTTGCATTGTGGGACACAGTAGGCGAGTTAGACTGGTCTGATGCATGCTGCAGATTATGCTTCTGTCGCATGCTACGTTCGGGCCAAAGCAGTACGTGCTGCTGGTGCAGGAGGCGGTTTGAACTCAGCCCAGGTCTTCGGGGGCTTTAAGCTTACGGCGCTCGTATCCAAACAGACTTTACAAAGCGCGATTCAACCGAGGATAAAATGAAAAGATGACGAACACGAGGAAATAAAATGATCCCTCCAATAAATAAATAAATAAAACAAATAATGAAATAGAAATTAATGAATAATTGTGCCTTTCATTTCCATATAATAGAAGATAATCATGAATGAATTATGTTGTAATATTAGATTCATTGTGTTTACGCATCATTTATTCATCTGACTCCTGATTCAGCACTTTTTAGAGACGTCTGACAAAAGCTGCTCATGCTGCATTCAGGGTACCAACCATTGGAAGGACAAACTGTAACGCCGGTTTACGAGCGGTCTGATGGAGCTGCTGGTCTGTGCTGATCACTGGGACAGAAGCTGCTTTATGAAAGACCTGCTGCAGTTTGGTTTTTACAGAAACCTCCTGCAGTTTGTCTGTAAGTGAGAAAAGAAACGACATCTGATTTAAAATCACTTTTCATTTCAAAGAGCCTTGACTGTATCTGTCGTTCATCACACTTAAGTGCCTTTCTGGATCTTTCTACCTGTGTTTGTTTGTTTTCTTCTTTTGGGAGGGGGATATTTCATACAGTTTTTATTTATTTAATCCATAATTAAACTTATTTTGTACTCTGTCTGGTGCTACACTGAGAATGTTCAAACTTTTATTCATCTGAAATGGACGAAAAAACATTTTCTTTGCTGCTGCTTTTTGTGTTAAAGACCTGAAACATCCAAAGCACCGTGATCGTAAAGCAACACAGGACGTCTGAGGGACAGGAATATTTCTGGAAATATCTAAATGTTATTTAGGCCTAATTTACAGTGTGGACGAGCTTTCTGTGTCTGAACTGTTGAATATTAACTTGAACTGTTGTGAAAAGTGTCAAAAGAGTCTGTTTGTGTGAAGATGAAGAGAAGAAAAAACTTTCACACCTGATCTGTTGGCTCATTCACCTCAGACACTTTGGATTTCCTGAGGTCAAAAGGTCCCTGAAGTAATCACCGAGGCAGGATTGAAAGAAGAAAAGTTTTATACTTACTGCATCACTAATAGATTAAAGGTCAGGGGTCAAAGGTCACAGCAGCAGAGTAGAAACAGGTCATTACATGTTACAGCAGGAAGCTGAAGCTGAAAGAAGCTCATCAGTATTTATGCAGATTTTCAGAGACTGCTTTGAAAACGTCTTTGTGTACTGATTTAGGAAACGTTGAGATTCAGGCCAGAAAATAGCTGCGTTTTGATTCTTCTTTATAATGTCACCAGTTCAAGGTTGTTTTCTTGCGTTCACAAGTTAATAAACCCAGTTTTCTGTATTTTCACAGAGCAGAACACAACTGTCCCCTCTGGCCTGCCGTAGTTTAAAAAAAGGATTTTGTGGCACAAAATTTGTCTAAAAACTTTGCTCTTGATGTTAAAATCTGCGTTACACACGGAGTTCCTGTGATCTGGAAAAGAAAAAATAAGAATAAATATATATTTATTTGTAACTGACATTTTAATGATGCCAAAAAAAAGTCCTATAAATAAGGCTAACGGTGTGATGTACAGGGTGTCTGTGCAGAGTGCATGTGCGGCGTGTTCCTCGTTTCAGAACAGAAGAAGCCGAGGAACAAAAAAAGATGTAAAATGCTGCACTGAGATCAGTTTCGGTGTGTAAATGTTTTCTGTGTACAGGTCGTCGCTCTTTAGTTTTCACGTGTTTTGGATCAAACTGCACACGGAAACAGAGATGACGCTCAGATGCATGAATTTATTTTTAAACCAAAACGTGTTTGTGGATGATTGATGAGATTTCATGGTGTCAGTTACGTTCAGCGGTTGATTTTTTATACCAAAGTGATTGTGATCAAAGTGTGTGTGTGTGTGTGTGTGTGTGTGTGTGTTAGCTAAGTGTACAAACAGATTAAATGAGACTCGTGCAAGAAAACTGGCTGTTTGTTCTTCTGTCTTTTGTAGCAGAAAGCGACACGTTCCTTTAATTAGTTCATTACTGGTCTAATGAGGTCCAGGTGGTCCTTTATTTCTGTCAAACCAGAGATATGCAGTTATTTTATAAATTTTTAATTTAGTATTTTATTTAATAACATTTTTTAATTAGTTTTGTTAGTTTTTTCTATTTAGTATTTTATTTATTATTTATTTAATGTATTATTTAGTATTTCATTTATTTAATGTATTTAGTATTTTATTTTACTAAGTATTTATTTTATTATTTTTTTATTTAGTATTTTATTTATTTAGTATTTTATATTATCTTTTTATTTAGTACTTTTTTTTATTAAGTATTTTATTTTTATATATAGTATATTTATTTTTATTTTGTGTTTCTTTTAATTAGTTTTTTTTTTTTTTTTTTAGTTTTTGTTCCTCTTGTTGGTGATGTCATGTTTCAGGGAGCAGTGTCAAACTGAACTGAATTGAATTGATTGACCAGTAAGTTCTAACCCTCACCTGCGGTCATGAGCTTTGGGGACTGACCGAAAGAATGAGATCGCGGATACAAGCGGCCAAAATGAGTTTCCTCCAAAGGCTGGCTGGGCTCATCCTCCTGGAAAGCGTTGCTGGCGAGAGGGACGTCTGGGCAACCCTGCTTAGCCTGCTGGCACCACGACCCCGCTCCGGATAAGTGGAACAAAAATGGATGGATGATTTTTTATTTAGTATTTTATTTTATTACATTTTTAATTTAGTATTTTATTTATTCAGTTTTTTAATTTTTTTTATTTAGTATTTTATTTGTATTTATTTTTATTTTATTTAGTATTTTATTTTTTATTTAGTATTTATTTTTCTTAAGTATATTATTTAATTACATTTTTTTTATTTAGTCGTTTTTTAAATTTATTTAGTATTTAATTTAATTAAATTTTTTTATTCAGTATTTTGTTATTTAGTATTTTATTTTATTTAGTACTTTTTAAAAAAATGTTTATTTTTAGTGTTTTTTAAATTTTATTTTATTCAGTTTTTTAATTAATTTTATTAATTTTTTATTTCATTTTTTTGAAATTAAAAAAAAAAAAATTAGTATTTTATTTTTTTTGTGCTTCTTGATCTTGTTTTTTTATTTTTTATTTCGGGTTTTTTGGGTCGTTTTTTTTTAATTCTCCAGAGTCGGCCACCTCAGTGCAGACGGTGTCCTCCTGCTCCACCTCCTCCTGCTGCTCCTCCTGCTGCTCCTCCTGCTGCTCCTCCTCCTGCTCCTGGTCCTCTGATGGAGTGTCTGAGACGTATATAAGGTCAAACAAGCCCCTATACCTCCTGAATCTCCCGGCCCTGTACTCCTCCTCGAATTCCTCGACCCTCTCAGATTGCTCTTTCTTCAGCCTCTCGTTGTCTTCCAGGAGTTCCTCAACATGGCGTCTGAGCTCGTCATTTTCTCTCCGGAGCGCCTCGACGCCGTCGGCCGGCTCGTGGTTGTTCATGTCGGTTGTTTGGCGACTGTAATAAACAGTCTTTGCAGTTGTTCTGCAGACTGAGTGAAGTCTGAGAGGCCGCTCCATTTATAGATTGATGATGAATCATGAGGTCGCTGACGTCAAAGAGGTCAAAGGCGAGCGCTTCCAACAGGAAGTGATGTCATGAGCTCGCCGACGTCAAAGAGGTCAAAGGCGAGCGCTTCCAACGGGAAGTGATGTCATGAGCTCGCCGACGTCAAAGGCGAGCGCTTCCAACAGGAAGTGATGTATTGTTGTGCTGTGTTGTCAGGAAGTGACATCACAAAGGTAAAAAAATGTTACATAAATACAATAAAATAAATGTAGAATTGTTTAAATGTCACAAAATCCACAGGATTCAAAAATAGTGTTAACTTATTTTTAGGAATTGGTTTGTTGGATAAATGCAAAGTATGATTTTAAAATTCTGTAACTTTGTGACTAAATATTTGTTATAAGATCAAATTAATTTCCAGTGCAGCAGATACAGATGAACAACACGTTTTAATGCACCGAATATGAACCGAGAGGTTCCAGACTAATCCAGAAAGATCTAGAAATGCACATTTTAACTCTTTCGAGTAAAAAACATCCAACTTACTTGTTTTCCAAAGCTTTCGACTGCACGTCATGGCCTTCCTCAGCGGATGGAGTCAAACTTTCAGGTTAAATTAATACAAGAACTGTTGGTTTCGTCTTTGAGCCTGAGAGAAACCACATGTCTTAAACTGAGAACATTTGAAAACGTTGGTTTTCTGTTCAATTGTCTCTGTTCTAAATATTGATGTGTAAAATTCTAACTGTTCTGTACTGATCACACATTTACACATTAACAGACAACATATACGTATCAATCATTTTAAAAATCCTTACAAACAAACTGTCCAAACTGACAGTCGTCTCAGCTCAGGAGACTGAAGTTGGCTTCTGATTTTTGAAGTTCGGAGGAAACTAAGTTACTAAGTAAACTAATTTCTCTTTAAACAGTTTTAAGCCAAATTCAGCCTCGTCTACACAGCAGAAACCTCAATTCTGACAGCTATGGAAGCCCATTTTGTCCAAAAAGAAAAACCATGTTAAATGTTAAGAATGACAATAAGAAAAACACTTTTGGTTATTTAAAAATTATGATAGTTAGGAAGTGAAAAACTATGTCTTAGTATCTTTTCTCTTAAAAAGGTCAAAGTTTTGACTTCCAATCTCACGATTACTAATTATGATGTCAATATTTTGTTTTAAAAAGTCCAGTCTGACTTCATTATCTCATCATTCTGATTTAGTTTTGTCATTCTGGATTATATTTCATTATTTTGGCTTCGTCAAATTAAGTATGCACCATCCTATAATTATAACCGTACCATGTCAAGTAAACTTTTTGACAAAAGCTTCATAATTTGGGCTTTACAAGTCAAAACATATAACTGTCTCATAATAAACTTGGAAAGTCAAATTTCTGACTTCGTATCTCATAATCTTGGAACAGAAAGTCAAAATTGTGATTTTCTGTTCAGTAATTTTCCAAACAAGACTTGCTCCGCGTTTTCTTTTCCCGGCAGCAATGGGCTTCCATATTTAGCAGACTGACGCTAACAGAAGCTAACCGGAGTTAGCCACGTTGACGGACAGACGAGGAGGCGGGACTTTCTTCGTCTAGAAGCTTTATTGATAATTGTTTACATCTCACAATGCATTCCACAAACACGGCTCCCGGCTGGAAGCTTTTTATCGTCACAATTGAAGTATGAAGTTTATCATTCACAAATATACTTGCATAACAAACAAATGCTCGAAGGTTTCCCAAAGTCACATCAAGTCGCAACTTTATTAAGATATTGGCTCCACAGACAGTATGCTTATTATTTTCTTTAAATCCCATTTCTTTTCTTTTTTTGTTACTTTTTAAATATTTTATCTGATGTGGATGAATGTAAACGAGTTTCTTCCAGAGTTTTCATCACTAGACAGCTGCAATGACACGGAAATAACGACTTTTATGTAATTAATGTGATTTATTTGTCTGGCAAAGGTTTTTTCTAGATGTTTCTAGCTAGAGTTACTCAGAAGCAATGAAGTTTTAAATGGTAGTACAAGCCCCGCCCCCCTCCCCAACCCCCCCGCTGCCTCGTCAGGAGTCAAAGACGTCGTTCACAAATCCGTCGTTCGTCACGTCGAGGCGAAACCGCGCAGCAGGTTACCGAGGAAACGAGCTCGAAGCTTGAGGGACAGTTAAACAGTAAAATCACAAAATACCTCTAACTCGGTCATCATACCAAAATCAGAAAAAATACAAATGAGGTGCCGTTTGCTGCTCGCTCGTCTTTCTCAATAACAGCAGACGAAGAAAAAAGAACCCTCTGCGCTCGGCTGCGGGCAGGAAAGGAAAAACTCAAGACTAAAAAAACCACCCGAACCCGGCTGAAGGAGCGTCGGACCTCCCACAATGCTCTGGGTGGGGAGAGGGAGGGTCGATTCAAGATTAAAATGTGTTTCTGGGAGTTTCAGCGTCTCACAGAAACAAAACATTTCAAAACTTGATTAAAAATAAAAAGACCGAGCCGAGAGTCACCGAGCCGACCTCGGCGTCGGGAACCTCGGCTGAGCTCCGACCTGCTGCAACGTTTCCAGAAAACACAAAAAAAAAGGAATTGTGAACTGGAAAAAAAAAGTGTTTTTATTATTTTGACAAATAAAGTTAGAAGGGCTGCGTCCACGCCAGACCCCTCCTCCCCTCCTCCAGCCTTCCTTCATATCCACCCCCCTCCCTCACCCATACACTCCCTCCAACCCCCCTTCCTCTCAGGACTTCCTGAATCCAAACTCCGACTTGTCGTTACTTCACTCCGTTTTGCGTTTCATCCCCGGCACCTTCGCCTGGATCCTGCAGGACGACAGAAAGTTTAAACAATGATCAAAAAGGATTCAAAGACAGACTGTAACACGAAGCTGACGTCCGGTAAAGCTGTTTATTTACAGAGCGACACACCAGTGACATCATCATCAGTCGCAAAAATAAACCTGTTTAAATAAATGTTTGTGGCAGCGACTGGACCTGAAGACTCTTTACATGTCACACAGACTGGAACAGACCCGGTCCAACTTGGTCCCATCAGTCATATTCAGCTCAACAGTCCTAACGTGTGTGCCCGTCTTAAATCACTCGTTTAAACTTGTGCTGTAGTCATGGCAACAGAAACACAAAACTATGCTGGATCGCGTGATCAGCTGTAGTAAAAACTACAGAGATCAACACACTGATCACATCATCATTGTAAAGTGATTCTAGTAAGTCGTGTTGTCGTCTCAATGTGGACAGAAGGACAGAAAGAGACGCAGAGATGAAACCGTCTACTTACTTTCCAACGACGTCTTTGACCTGGTTGTTGACCAGAGCCAAGTAATGATCGATCTGAGCCTGAAACACACACACACACACACAGAGCGTCAGCATCACCAGCAGTCAACCTGTGTTCATACTTTAACCATTCATGTGATCAGGTATCAAAGGGAAGGTCTTCCATTACAGATCTATGACCGTGCGTGAAAACATTTTGACCCGACTGTTGTCAGTGATTTTGAATTAAAAGTTCAAATGTACATTAATCTGTCTCCACATCCCTGCTATGCCATCTCCTGTATACAAAACATGATAAATAATAAGCTGCCCTCTTACTTCAACACTAAAAGTCATTAACTTTAACACTTTCTAAGTTTAATGTGTTTTATTATTGACTCAACTTAGTTTTGAACTGGAAAATATAGTGTAATTAAACTGAATCTGCAACAGTTTGTCCGTTTAAGACACACAAGCCAGTCTGATTCTTTAAAAACAAACATGGCTGCTGACCCCCCCCCCCGAACACAGCACTTCTCACCTGGTGCTTCTCATAGATGATCGGGCAGCTGAACACTCCGATCAGACCTGAAACAGAAGAAGAAAATAATGATCTGACCAGAACGTAAAGACTTCATCTTTAGTTTTTCTGTGTATAAAAGAATCAGACATGAGTCTGGTCGATGTGCTGGTTTCTGTAGTTCTTCATGTCGCCACCAGATGGAGCCAAAGTAAGAAACACACAGAACCTTTAACCTTTTAAACGCTCACAGACAAAGAAACGCCTGGACATAGTTTTATATTTTTGCCAATTCAGTTACAGCTGTTTATTGGATGATGTTCTGGGCGTTTTGTCACTAGACAATGGGACAATATATACAGTTTGGTGCCGTCTTATTCTGGTCAATATCAACTCTGACAGTAAATATCAAAGTGTCCCACACACCGTGAATCTGCCCTGATAAGCTGAGAATCTCACGGTTCAGGCACAATTTAAAGCTTAATTTAAAGTTATTTAATGTTCTGTAGAAGGAGTCTAGCGTGAAGGGTTAAATAAACTGACTGACATCGTGTAAAGCCTCCGAGGATGATGGGAAATGACGGCTTCGTGTTTCCTCACCCAGAATGAGGAGAGTGAGCCCGTTGAACAAGGCACCGACGTAGGTCAGGATCCACATCAACACGGCAAACTGCAGAGAGGAAACAACGACAGCAAGTCAGACCTGAGAAGCTGAAGAGCAAACAACTACTCAAATATTTAAACACGTTAATCTCCAGATTAACTGAATCAGTAGTTAATACTTCTTTGCGTTTTAGGGGTCAAAGGTCACGACTGCAGTATTTAAAGCCACTCGTCGATGCTGTTAAAAGGTGCACACTTCATTCCTGTAACAACAATCCCTTTAATGAAGGAGAGAAGAGAAGCAAGCAGCTCTGGATCAAAACCACCCCCAAAGTTTCCTCTGAGGAATCAGTAAAGTCTCTGTTCCCTTTGCAGCAGGTGCACGTGTGCGTCACGTCTCCTGCAGAGTCTCAACATTAAAATCTTTAAACAAACAGACGCTCAAATTGATCAGACCGACCGGATCAATGCGTCTGAGACGAGTCGTCTATTTCTCTTCAGAAACAGAACACGCTCGCCCACAGAGGAACACAAACACCTCACATCGCTCTCAAATGTTCCTGTAAGCAATAAAATCTTATTTTCATAGATTTGTTCAGCATTTCTATCAGTTAAAAGAACATTTAAGTTAACTGCTGAGACACAGCAGTCCACAAAACTGAGGAACGCATCAGATCCTTAAACTGGAGGCTGGAAGCAGAAGTTCAGCTTGATAAATGTCTTAAAAACCATGAATCAAATATCGAAACTTGTTAATTTTCTGTTGATCAACTAATCAAATAATCATTTTAGCAGTAAACGTCAGACTTCCTTTTAGCGATGTCGCCTTGTTCAAAGATCCATATACGTACAATGTTATTCTAACTGATAGAAATGGACAATATGACAATAAGTGTAATAAAACGTTTGTCCAGGCCGACGAACACCTAAATCCAGTTCAACATTTCGATATTTTTCAGCCGGTCTGTTTCTGAGGGTTAAAACTCGTTCACCCGGAGCCGTTTCAACATGAATGTTTACAGTGCTGTAACATAATATGACAGTTTTCTGCTCGTGTTCGCTGCCAGAGAGAAGAAACCCAACACAGTTAAACAGTCAGATTTCTGACTGGAGGCTTGTGAGGCAGATTAAGTGTGTGTGACATTTTAATGACCTGCTGGCGTGGTTGTAAATGTTGAGGAAATTAATCAGAGGCAAGAATATCCCATAATGCATCCAGACGCACGCGCTTGTAATCCAGCCAGAGGGTTTTAAACATTCCCGAGGCTCAAACTTCCTCCTGATGGAATTAAAAGAATCAGACTTTTGTAGGGAAACTCTTCTCTGCTGATCAGATCTGTATTTGGCCTGCAGGCTGGAGGGTGGGGGCAGCGAGGCGACGACAGGCCTCAGACAGCTGCAGAGCTCTCAGTGTAACTGGAAGTGGACCAACACTAATCCACATAGACACATTAACCCGCTGTGGGTGCTGCTGATTAACACAGCTGATCCTCCAGAAACCACCAACTACGTCTATAGCAAGTTCAGGCGGCGCCAAGTGAAACGCTTGGGACAAACCAACATGATAAAGACTGTTTCCACCAACAGATGTTTCAGTGTTTGACAGTCAGGAAACAGCACCAGTAAATCCAGACACCACACTGAACCCCGGAGCTCTGCAGGTAGACGACCCCGCAAATCCCACCAGAACTGTCATGTGTTCCTGTACCGAAACAAACATGGACGAAGAGGAAAACTGCAGAGAGTTGGGTGAGATCCTGGATGGAGATCCTGGTTCATTTACCAGACGACCGGCAGCACCTGAAGACTGACCCAGACTGGAACAGACCCGGTTCAACTTTGTCCCATCAGTCGTCACAAATCGGATTCATCATCGGATCACCAGTCCTAATGTGTGTCTCCACCTGAAGGTGTCAGAGGAGCTTCGATGCTCCTTGTCATAGATTCTGAGTCATTCTTTGCAAAGAGATTTCCTCATTTGGTGTTTTGATAATGGAGGTTTGGAGCGCTGCCTCACACGTCACCCGGGACCCCCAAAGCCTTTCAGTGATTACTGGAGCTTCCTAACCTAAGGACTAGAGGACCTCCCTCCTCCCTAGGAGCAAGAAGGACTCTTCCTGTATGGATTCAGGAGATCCTCATTTAAACATTCATGATGTTTCTACACAACAAATTAGGTTTCTAACTATAGTATGTGTTTTTCAATGCACAGGACTGTTGGTTACATTTTACAATCCAGCACCAGATTATTATTCAGGTTTTGGTTTGAACAGCAATATAAAATGTCACCCTGCTGCCTGTAGTCGTGACTTCACACTGTGCATCAGTGCGAACAGGAGCCGGTCTCACCTTGATGGAGTCGACCAGGTCCTCGACCAGGAACAGGCGCCTCAGTTCACAGATGATCTTGTTGAGTTTGGCCAGAAACATGTCGCTGTACTTGTGGACCATGTCCTCAGGCAGTGCCACCTCCTGGTCCAGGTACTGCCTGAGAGGGACAATACAGCGGGTTAATACAGAGCAGAGATGATGATGATGATGATGATGATGAGACTTCTCAGTGTGTCTCAATCTTCATCTGGCTGTAACAGCATACAAATAAATGCATACGCCATAATTAAAAAAGTGTACACATTTTCTGTTCATTTTCAGACTTCACATGACATTTACAATTGGAACAATTCAAACTACTTCCTGAGGACCTCTCTGCATGTTTCTCCCTCAGGGAGGGCTCGATGGCCGAGGCCACTTGTTTTGTTTCTCGTCTTCTTCTACTCCGTTAACTGGCGGATTACAGCCGTGTGTAAAGCGTAGCCTACACCGCCAACCTCTGGCCAAACTACGCTTTGCAACGAGCCGAGTTTATTCGAACCAAACCAGCTGATGGAAACGCGCCTAATTCACTTTTTTTTTGGCAACATTTCTAAAGTTCGCTTGACATTTGAACAGAGACACGGCTACTGTGACATTTCCTCTCAGTGAAACTTGGAAATCCAGCTTTTATTCGTCTCTCTGAGGTTTAAAAGCTGGAAAATCTGCAGAAACCAGCTGGTAATGTGACTCTCTGAGCTCACTTTCCCCCGGCTCTTCGTTAATCTCAGCTAATTGGCCTCTGGTGTGCTGTCAGGTCAGATTGCAGAGCAGCAGGTGAAAACACGGTAAGAAGGTTTTGTCAAACAGCCAGGAAGG
This sequence comes from Maccullochella peelii, assembly GCA_002120245.1. NCBI lineage: Eukaryota > Metazoa > Chordata > Actinopteri > Centrarchiformes > Percichthyidae > Maccullochella > Maccullochella peelii. Next base: position 42,159 of record LKNJ01002922.1, on the reverse strand, counting down.
AAGATGGACAGACAAACAAACAAGAGGTGGAAGCAGTAGACAGTGACTCTCCTCTACAGGCTCCTTCTGAATATACAGACGTTTGTGTCGGTGGGGCTCTGTGACATCTGACCTCTTCACTGTTCGTTGCTTGTAGTGTTGGTAAAAACATAAATTAAGGTTCGACATGCAACATCAGCAGCAGCCAGATCAGACCGCCTGCAGCAGTGACTGATGATTAGGATTAATCAGGTCATTGATCGAGTTCAATTCCCAATGAAACCAGACCAGCAGAAGAAATCCTACGCTCCTTTTACTGGGGTTTTCTACTTTCTTTTTCTACTTATTCAAGTGTCTGAATATCCTAGAAACAATTATATTTAAGAAATTACTATTAGACTCTAGTGGTGTACTGTATTATCTAGATCACATGGTGCATTTTCGGACCCTGAAAGCTTCCTACCATCTCTGCTGGTACTCACTTGAACGGGTGTCCCTCATCGGACTTCTGGATGGCCTGCAGGATGCCTTTATATATCCTGAAGCAGATGGTGACTGAGAGCAGAGCCAGGCCGATGTAAGAGCAGACGCTCACGATGCTGCACGCCATCAGGGAGAGGAGCAGCAGCAGGGCGGCGCCGAACACCACACCCGTGGTCTTCACATCACGCCAGTAGAGGAGATCCACCACTGCAAGAGGAAGAGGAGGAGGAAGACTGATGTTTAGTGTTGGTGAGCAACACTTTATGTCCTCAAATGAAGCACTGGTAGTTTTTGCTTATTGTGATGTCATTTCCTGGATTATCTTCAAACGCTTCATTTCCCTAAAATCCGCACAGCCTCAGCTAAAAGGCTGGAAGTCAACAGACCAGAATGACTGAGAAAAGTATTGAAATTGTGCCATAAATTAAAACGGCGCCACCGCGCTTTGTCGCCAGGCTTTGCACCGCACGTAACGCGATGACATCAACTTGCGACACGAGCGTGATGACGTAAAAGACGTCAGCCTGAGCTGTCAGCTGCACAAAGAATGAGCGCTCGAGTGGATACGGTTTTTATTTTAGATCAATTTAAACAGGATTATGCAAACAACCACCTCTGACGATGAGTCAGAAATCACCATCGTCATGAGGCCGGAGGGAGACGCACTGATTGGGAGTAAAGATGAAATCAATGATCAATTAGTTTTGGGTCCAGACAAAATATAAGACTGTCTTACAAAATGAATCAGCAGTGAGTTCAAGTGTCCTCAGGGAAAATCTATTTCTGCCTCGACTCTACTGACAGCTACAACTAGAGTCTCCACCGACCGTCACACGGCTGGTACACGTGGCTGTTAGGAGGTGGAGCATGAAGTTGGTCTGCTCCATCAGCGAGCCCTGTGCTGCAGCTCTGCTGGGGGTCAGAGGTCACACACTCACTGCAGCTTCTGACTCTCTTCCACGTGACGCTCCGGCGGCCATCAGCTTTGACCTGCATGAGCTTTTTTTTAAATTATGCGTCAGCTGAGGCTTGATTCAGCTTCCTGTGGATGAACACTGAAGCTCATGTGCCCCCCCCCCCCTCCTGCTTCCTGTCCTTCCCTCAGGTTTCGATGAAGAACAAAATGGCTGCCAACAAACAGTAACAGCAACCTTTGTATGATGGAATCTGAACCTTCTTCCTGCAGTACGACATTCTTCCAGTTTGGACGCATTTTAGACACCTAGGATGAAACAGTGCATCAAACTGCATAATACAGACAGACAAATGATTCATGGATTGAGCGATTAGTCGAATGACAGAAAAATTTATCTGCAACTATTTTGATAATAGATTAATCATTTAAGTCATTTATCAAGCAAATCTGAGAATCTATCTTTGGGTTTTAGACTATTATTCAAGTTGAGCTTTGAGAAATTTGTTTTCAATGTTTTCTGCTGTGTTATGAGTAAATGATCCGCAGATGAATTGATTATGATAATCAACAGTTGCGGCCCTATGTCCATCCCATCTGTGCTAAAAAAACAGAAGCAAATATTTAACGAAGAGTGAGCAGCTTTGTCCCTCGCGTCAGCGCTGTATATTATCAATACTATCGCCCAATATTGGCTTCGGTATCGGTCGGGCTCCATTTTAAACAATAGGAATTATTAATCATTATCATTTATATTGTGAAGTTGTTTAAAGAAAGGACCAGCGGCAGCAGTCTCTAATCATTTAAATATTATGAGGTAATTAGTAACAGCAGCTGCTGCGTTCAGCTGGAGTGAAAACTGCAGCTTTATGGGTCTTTTGGACATGCGGGTGCTGCTGGGAGCGCCGTCGCTCTCCGAGGACCCAGATAGACGGGTCGGGTCTGCCTCTCCTGGGAGACAGCCGAGCTCATGACCGGGTCCTGCACTGAGCATGCTTATATTTCACCAGGGAATTCCAGGCAGGTCAGCGGACAATATTAGAAGAGAAGGAGTCCTGGGTCTCCTGCAGGCTCCGACGTCGCTCACAGCCGACACATGCTGTACTTTCCGACTCGAGAACACGTCACGTCTGACTGAACTGCACGCTGGAATCTGACAGTTTCATGTTTCTCCAAGTGCATGATCCACACCACCAACCATTAAAGAATAAATGAGACTCAAGCTCTTCCATACATCCACAGATAAAGTGTTCGCACTTCAATGCTGCTTTGCTTATCAGCACACTGAGGCTGAGCTGAGCTGAGCTGTGCACAGAGAGAAGCTGGGGCGGCCATGTTGCTCTGCACAGCAGACTGACTGACCGGCCACAACATGTTTGGCAGCTGACCAAAGTATTCCTGAAAATGGTTTAACAGCCAATTAATGAGCTTATGAGGCTGAAAACCTCAAATCAGACAGTGGACAAATCCAAGCGACCACAGGACACCGATACATATAAAACAGGCTCATTCTGCAGACCTAAGGTGCTACTAAAGAAATATTAAGGCCTGAACCGACAAGTCGATCAACAAAACAGATAATCCATCAGTGAAGTCATTTATCACACAAAAATGTGTAACAGTCTCAGTTTTCAGCTTCTCAAATGTGACGGTTCGCTGCTTTTCCATCTTTTCTATCAGTGTTGGTCTGAAGACGTCATCTTGGGCTTTGTAAAATTTTGATGGGTATTTTTCACCATTTTCTGGCCTTTTAAATTCGACTAATCAAAAAATAAACAGATAATCAATAATGAAAATAATCCTTAGCAGCAGCCCTAGAAAGATTATGTAAATAAATGTAATTATAAAACGCAGTGTTAAACATATTCAAGTGTGCTGTAACTAATAATCATTTTCATTATCAATTCATCATTATTTATGAAAAGTTCTCAGAGCCCAAAGTGATGTCTTCAAATATATATTTAGCCAGACAGACGGTAAAAATACACTATAAACATTCAATGCAGAGAAAAACAAGCACATGTCTGGTGTTTATAGCTGGGAGAACTGAAATGATCAGCTGATTAATCGATTAGTCAATCAAGTTTAATTGACACTAATTTGTCATGATAGTAAACCGAGTATCTTTCGTTTTGTCGGATAAGGTCAGCAGATTCAGTCCATTATGAAACGTATTGTTAGCTGCTCCCTTACTTGATACAACTCTAACAATCAATTATCAAAATTGATTTATTATGTGTTCATAAATAACCCTAATAACCAGCACCAAAGCTACTACTATAATACATGAAATCTATCCTAACTACGGGTTTAAAGTCAGTTACTTTCCATATTGATGATATAATAATCTGTGACTGGACCGTATAATCAGCACCTCTGTTGCTTGGTAACCATTCTGCACAGTTTGTCCACGGAAAACAATTTAATTTATTTAACTAGAGTTGATTATACTCAAGTTATCTTAACAATGGTCCTTTTAAAAATAGATTTCAGTGCTGCTGCTGTTACATAATGACACCATCTAGAGAGACGGTGCTTTCCACTGTTTCCAGAACAGAACATGGGTTTCCAGAACCGACACCGCCTCCCGACCGGTTTAAAGCGGCTGTTAAACACTGCGTCAGCCGGTCACTGAAGGTTATTCAGACACAAAATTCATTAGACACTGCTGGCTGGTTCATATTCGGGAAGCTTCTTGCTTATTGTGCAAAGCGGGGTGTACATGGGGGCGTTGACGGCTAGCTAGTCCGTCTGCTGGTCCGTTAGCTGACAGCTAGCTCTCCCCTCGCTATCTTACCGCTCAGCATGCTAGCTCGGTGCTAGCTCTGTTAGCCACGCAGCAGCAGCAGCCGATAGTTTTAACAGAGCGCCATTGTCTGAATGTAAAGACACGGGCCCAGCAGCCACCATGAGAGGGGGGGGAGGAGGAGGAGGAGGTGGGCCCGCGGTCCAAATGTGGCTACCTGGCTACATATGGTAGCAGGCGTGCTAGCATCGCCGGAGCCCGGCTAAAAATAGACCAATCATCACAGCTAGCTAAACCCCGGCCGCTGATCTCGTTTCACTACTCGCTATGTTTAATCGCCAGCCCGATCCCCCCTTCTCGCCAACATGGCCAGTATCCCGAAGCATTTTATTTTACTCCCCGGGATGCCGCCTGACAGCCCTCACCGGCAGCCAGTCCTCACCGCGGGGACAAAACATCAAACCGTCCGACATGACCTCCGCATGCGGACCGATCCGCCTCCTACCCTCCCCGGGCTGCATCCAGCCACAGTCCCGGCGCTCATGCAAATACTTCACCAGCCATAAAACGCGACATAACCGTACGCAAATGCGTTATGTAAAAGAGATAGTCGGTAAACAAAGGATTATGACCAGACTAACCCCGTTTGGCGTCCATCTTGAACCTCCGCTAAGCATGCAGCAGCAGCAGCAGCAGCACGGCGGATCCGGTGAGAGGTGAGCAAGAGGCAGAGGCGGACAGAGACGGACATGCGCAGCAGGGCTCTCCGGCCGGACGGCCGCCTGATTACTACTAATTCAGCCTGTATTATAGCACTATATTATAGTATTTTGGCGGCTACACAATTAATTTCTAACCCTAAGTTCAGTCTTTTAGTCAGTTAGGGTCGCGGGTCGCCTGAACATGCTAAATGTGAATAAATGGAGACTTAAGTTACCAATAACGCAAGAATAATAAAATACATGTTTACTTGGGTATAAACGGAGCCGTTCTTTCAAACTAATTCCTCTGAAAATCAACAGCTGCTTGTAAACTCAACACAACTAACCAAACTTTAATAATGACTGGGAAATTATTAGGAAAGACCTGGAAAATAAAGCAGTACCAATAACATCCGTGGGCACTTTTACATTTGATCTCTGAAAAGGAAAAAATAACTTGCCAAAATGTGTGGCTATTATTTTATATTAAAGTAAACAAAAGACCTATTTCCTGTGTCTACTCAGGAAGTCCAGCAGTATTTTAAATCAAACTGCGATGGATTTTTAAAAAATCTGTGTATGGTTTGCATTTAATGTGGTAATTGAAGTGAATTTTAATGTAAAATGTAAATTAAATGCCTTGTTTACCACCACATTATGTTAATACACACTAGTAGTAAACTGACTGCACAACAAATTACAAAAATTCCTTCAATAATATCCACATGAACTGCTTGACACTGATAAACAACGTAGGTTCATCCTTAAACATCGTTAATCTGCAAATATGAAGAATGACTGAATTTAGGGCGGTGGAGACACAGCACTTAGTGACACTGCATGATGTTCAAAGTGCAACCAAGGCAGACAGAGGCGTGTATATATGTGAAAGGCCATCTGTTATCATGAAGAAATGGGTTTTCTAATAAGGATTATGAGGAGGGTGGAGGGGTGTTGTGTAACCCGGCTGTAAAAAGGACAACTGGCTCCAGAAATGCCAAACAGAAGAGATAAAAGTTAGGAAGTCAAACCCAACGGAAAAAACAGGGACTGCACATCAGAGATCCATGTAAGGAACTACAAGCTGTCCAGGAACACCAGGTGCATGCTGGGAGAGCCAGAATCAGGCCTTATTAATGGGTTGTTTTTCATACATTAATGCGATGAGATGATATGCGACGCCTGTTCTTATAAATACAACACAGTTTCTACTCAGTACAGACAGTTTTTGTCTTTAATCTCTTTTAAACTGAGCGGTGGACGGAAGGCTAAAAGCTCTGGAGTCAATACAAACATCCTGGGATTTTTATAAAGCTTTAAGTAATCATTCAATACTTAAAATGGTATTGTAGATAACTCATTTACATTATATTGCTCGGTCCAAAGTCTTGTATTTTTGTGCTAAACAAAGCATGAGCCTTGTTAGAACTGTCATCTGACAGAAAAGGATAAATTATTCAAACAAACTGAGAAGAAAAATAAGTTTTTCCTCATGAACAATGTAGACACACCTGCGACAAATGAGTGCTGAAGCACAGCTTAAATAATCCTGCTTTGACTGCTGAATAGAGTCCAGTTGGGCTTTTAACACTTCACACTGACTACATTTACATGATGATACGGGCCATGTAAACAGAATATTCCGGTTGGATATTCTGAATTATTCTGAATGTAGCATTTTCCCATTAAGACATGTGGGACACGCCGATATGATTCAGGTTTTAGGAGCGTCCTTTGGACATGTGTACAGCTCATTCACGGCCTCTTCCTGTTTGTGCTCAGCTCTGTGCTGGAACCAACCAGCCGACAGTGTGCAGGGCTGCAGGGCAGAGATGCACAGAAGAAAAGAAAAGGAGAAACACAGCTGCTGTTAAACACGATGAGAGTTCACACGGTAAACAGCTTAATAGGAATACTGTCTTTTTAGGAATAAGAGCAAAACCCAGAATATTGTGTGCATGTAAACGTAGTGAGTGACATCATCCTGGACGGAGAGGAAGGGGAGTCAAACGTGCGAGACGTCAAAAAGATGACTTTGTTCCTCATTCCTAAAGAAAGATTACTTGCTGCTTAATCTTGCAACATAAGGCCTTGTTGTTTCACTGCTGTAGCAACGAGAGTCTCTTCCACACACACAGTTTCTCTCTCACACACACACCAAATGCTGCTTAGTCATTGTGCGACTCGGCCTCATGGTGTCACACAAACCCTCCCGACAGCAGCTTCGTTCAGTTCAGCGAACACTTCGCGCTCCTCGCTTGTTGAACAGCGTCAAGCTCTCTCTCACACACACACACACACACACACACACACACACACACACACAGCAGCACTGTGGCCTCAAATGATGCAACAACAGCATGAGATAACATGCTAATGCTGACAGTCTATTATACTTACACCGTACATTACAGTATAACAATAGTACTTTAACATTAAAGGCCTTTACACACCGAAGACGTTTTTGTCAATTTATGTTTTTGAACTGTTGGTTTTGTCACACAGAACGTGAATATTACGCAGCGAAAAAGCGGCGCAATTTTTTTCCGGAACAACAACGATTTTTCTGAGCTTTCGCACGCCGAATAAAGGCATTAACCGGGTATGTTGTGTGGAACAGACGTCACATCACAACTCCGGACCTGTTGATTGATCAGGCTGTATTATATAACACACAAATTATAAAGACAGTGACCTCAAGGACAGATTAGTAGTTCACTTTTGGATGTAGTAGAGTAAATATTGACTGAGATGAAGCGAGTGTTAGAAGAGATAATGACACATCAGCCACACTGTGATCTCTGAGCTCCTGAAACACCGTTCATGTTAGTTTGTCTCTCACACACACGCAGTAAACATGGAGTCTGTGCAGAAAGCTGCCAAATTGCAGAAAGCTCTGGCCTGACTCTCCTCCAGCTCATTAGCATATCCCCGGCACACTAGCCAATCATTAAACTGCCAGCTAACGCCACTCTGCTCACTAATACGTCCCTCCTCCTCCTCCTCCTCTCTGCTGTCTACCTTTGGTCACAGTGGCTGACTGGCTGTCCAAAGGTCCTCTCTGTAGCTGCTGCAGTTGCCCAAGGACGAGACCTGCACACAGACCGCCAAAACCAGCTATCATGTATCTCTGCGGACTCCAGCCAAAGAGTCACAATCAGGTACACCGTCAACAAAAAGCAGTCTCACAGATGAATCAAGAGAGGCGTGATGAAAAAGTTAACTACTTAAACTTCCCCTTAAGAAGAAATATGCTCCTAATGTTGAGTCAAATATTCAAACTCAAGACGCCATGTTTTTATGGCTGCCCCATGAAATCAAATGGACAGATTGTACAGTCCTGAATTCTGCCTGACATTTCTGTCATCTTTTGTCTCAAAGTTGAGTAAGCGGCGTTTGAGTCGATGGAGCCTGCAGCGGGACAGGCAGGGTGGACCAGCTTCAGCTAAATGTCTGACTCTGTATTACACATCCATTCACATCTAGTAAGAGTTCATCTGTTTAAGCATCAATGTCAAATATCCATTTCCTACGGTCAGCATGAAAGAAGAGCCAAAGCAATAAAATACAAGCTATGTGGGACGGCGTTTCCCCCCAAAGCCCCTTGCAGCAGCGAACACCTTCAGCACTCTGACCACAGCAGAGAAACTGTCAAACAAGCCACAGAAAGACAGAAAGGTGGAGGGAGGTATACCCTGTTCTCTCCAGTGCTTTGCGGCAGGCTCGCACTCCTTTGTGTCCACAGAGTTGTTCTCCATGCCGTCCGATCAGCAAACACACATTCCAGACAGAGAGGGACCGAGCAGAGGCAGTAAATGTAAATGTGTGTGTTCGGCTGCAGGAGGAGGAGGAGGAGGAAGAAGAAGAAGAAGAGTAAGAGGAGGGAGGGAGGGGAGAACCCAAGCACAGCTTCCTCTGGGGGGAGATGACTGCAGCGCGCTGTCAGCTGACTGTCTGCTGCCAGCGCTCTGACGCAGCAACTATAAACGTCTCTGCCTCGCCTCCTCCTCCCTCTCTGCTCAGCCTTTTTGGCATGCTCCCCCTTCCCTCCTCCTCCTCACCCCTGCCCAATCTGATCTTCCCTTTCACTTCCTGCCTTCTGCTGACGAAGCAGTGAGAGGGAGCCGATGAATGATGTCTGTCCATCAGTGTGAAACTGACTCAGTTGATGCTGGCTGGTGGAGTAAATACAACAGCTACAGATAAACTGCCTGTTTTTTAACTACAGCAGGTGAATAACTAAAGAACGGTTGCATGTACACAGGTGCGAAAGTACTGAAATTCACCACCGAACTAAACTGCTTGGAATTTATATGAGGGCTGGGTATATACAGCAGTGAGTATCAGCTGGCACTAAATATCGGCTCAGATGATCGTGATTATTTCGTTGATGTCGTGAAATGTAGTGAAAAATGCTTGTCATCATCTCCCAGAGCCAAAAGCGGCTTCAAATGTCATATTTTGTCAAACACCAAAGATATTCTGTTTAAACGGATATAAAACAGAGAAAAGCAGGAAATCTTCAGGACCACATTTAAATTTGACACAATTTAACTTCTTTTAGACAGCACTTTATATCTGAGATCTTTGTCCTGTTTTGTTAAATTAAGAAAAACATGTTTCTATTTCTCAAAGTAAGATGTGATAAAGCCTAAAATCAGTTTGTATCCGTAGAGAAACTCTAAATATAGGAAATGCAGGAAACTGCTGAAGCGACTCAAAGCGTCCAGTCACCTTCACTGGTGCCAACAAGGAGTTTAGGAATAAACACAAAATCATGGCTGGTTTCCAGATTACCTTATTTTCCAAAAGGTTTCCGGACATTTACATGGCAGAGCAGGAAAGCTCAGTTTGAACTAAGAAATACATCTTAAATACAACAGAAAGAAAACTGATTAAAGCAATCAGAAACCTAACTGAATATTGCCTGTGGGGATTAACTGGTCAGTAACAGGAAGCTAGACCTGGATCATCTGAGCGGTAATTACAGACTTCTCCCACTAGAGGGCGCCGGTCTCATTATAAAAAACCCTCTACCTGCCCTCTTCTTCTCCTCTTTTCCAGGCAAATTCAAAAGGACCTTACTCAGAAAACTCATTTAACTATGACAGAAAAGTTCATTAAAATGTTGCCAGACTTTGGCATCAGAATCATCTTTTCTGTGAGTCTTCAGGCGCAACAGAAAACTCCAGATAAAATTTATTTTTCCTCTAACAGACTCCTGGTCCCCTTATCAAAATCTATATGGATTGATTACCTATTGGTTTCATGCCCTCATATGATGTAATTTACTGCAAGACAGGTCTGCATACAACAAGAAGAAGAATGAACAAAATGAAAAACGAGGAGTTTAAGAGATCAGAGCTCAGCACCGACATTTACATTTTAATAAATGTACAGATTAGTTAGATGAATTGGTACACTGTTAAATGAGAGTTTTCAGGTCTCTCTCTCTCTCTCTATGATTCATGTCCAGTGATGACCTTCTGGCTCTCTTATCACTCGCTGCCCTGCTGGGAACAAACCTGAGACCTGCAGTTCAGTGGTGAAAGAGACGGTTACATAAAAGAGAAGTACGAAGTTCGTCTCTCTGAGGACAAAGCAGCACAAAGTGACCCTTCACCCTGATCCGAGTCTCTGAATAACTTCGCTCTCCTGCTGATGTAATCCACTGGGGTGATGACACACACCAGAGTCAGTAATCACACCATAAAACTTTACACTACAGTTTCAAAGTCACACGTTTTGAATTGAATTTCCCCGTTTTCCCATCCAAAATAAATGTAAAGCAGTTTGTATGAAGTCACGTTTGAATCTTAACAGAGCCGTTAAAGTAGAAGCTGCGTGACGTGCCCGAGGTCATGTTTTTATATTACAAGTCACATTTCCACGGGTGGTGGTTTAACCCACAGAGAGAGCAGCGTGCTTTAAATCAGCGCTCTGCAGACATGTCACTGTCGGAGCCGATGGTAAAGTCTGCAGTGGTGCTACAACAAATCCATTAATAAATCAATAAAAAAATCAATTATTTATCAAGTGAGACTCAGCAACTTTCTGACAATTTCTTTGGGTTTAATGGTTTTTTAAGATTATATAGACTTAATCTACTACGTGAAACATTAATGATTATGTTAATAATGAAGCTAATTATTGATCGTCATTCTGAGTTCATTTTGGTTTATTTTAAACTACTGAATCGGCTGAATGAGCCATCTGATTAATGAACACCAAATATTAGAGCTCACTGGCCTTTTTTCAGTTGCAACCTAATCTTGTCATGTTAACTCATCAAAACCATATTAACAGTAAAAAATACATAAATTACCAATTTATATGCCTGCAGCCAGTACACAGATGCAACCGAAGCCCCTTTCATTGCAAACAATTAGTCAATTAATTAAGACAATTCGTAGATTAATCAATTAGTCTGTAACTACTTTAATAATCCCTTTTTCGTTTAATAAAAAAACACAAATGTCAGCCAAGATTTGCTGCTATTTTCTGTTTTCATATCATCATAAACTGGATATATTTTAGTTTTCTGGTCAGAGAAAGCAAGAAGTTTGAAGACGTCACCTCTGACTCTGCAAACTGTGACAACTAAATCTACTAATAAAAGAAACGACTCTGCAGAATAATAAAGAAGAAAAATAATTTGTTAGCTGCCGCCCTCACAGGAAGCTTTTCTTACTATTTGTGTTAAGACATAAAACACAAACATCATTCTGGTATCAGCAGAAAAAGTGGAGCAACAAATGAGCGGAGCTGCTGCCAGGATGACGGGACAATCCGAGAGGGAGATTTATGTTGCAGCTCTGCACCTCAAGTTGCATAATGAAGAACATTTGCTGAGTGGTTTCTGGGTCGGAGAACCCTCTGTGGGCCTGCCAGTGTCGCAATGCAGGGAGGAGGAGGAGGAGGAGGAGGAGGCGGCGGCGGCTTTAATTAACAGGAGATCCCTCAAACACACACAGTTAAAGTGTCGGCAACTCGTCCCAAAGAGCAAAGTCCTACTGCTCTAGTTACACAGTGGCTGTATGCAACACTGTGGATGTGTGTGTGTGTGTGTGTGTGTGTGTGTGTGTGTGTGTGTGTGTGTGTGTGTGTGTGTGTGTGTGTGAGTGAGTGTGCATTTTAACTGATCAATATCAGTTTAAATACAACTGAGTCATCCATTAAGATGAAGACCGGTGTGGTCTTCAGAGAGGCAGCGGAGCCTCGGGGGTGACTCATCTCTTTCTGAAAGCCCTGAAGGAGGCAGCGCTGCATCAGTCTGATAAAACCTCTCTGACACATCAACGCAGTTTTATTGTCACAAAAGAAAGATGAACTACAAACGCTGGCTTTTACAGATCAGAAGCAGCTTCTTTTTTTCCAAAACAAAAGATTTTAACGTGCCCTTGATATTAGAGGAAGGAGTAGTAGCACCATTGAGGTAATCAAGTGGACTCTTTACAATTAATCAATTACATGAATTAGCCATTATTACATTTTGTGCCCACAAGAGAGGAAATACCCCTCCCTCCCTCTCAAACCTTAAATTAAATCAACTGCACGCACACTAATCCTTCTTAGGGCTGCAACGGGCCATTATTTTCATGAAACGTCAAAAGAAATATTTAAATGTTGAGAGCCCAATATGGCGTCTTCAAATGTCTTGTTTGGTCTGACCAACAGTCCTTTTGCTTGATTAAGCATCTGACACAACTAATTATTTGCTGTCAATCAATTGTTTCTGACATGGTTTTTACATTTTTGTACTTTACCAAAAGCAAGTGTGACTAATTTCCTCTCCTGTGGACAGAATTTACAGGAGCGTTTTCTGCATCGTTTTTAATTTAACCTAAATTTTCATGTTTCACTGGGTCACATGTGAATCTGTCATTTCTTATATAAAACCAAGTTAAAATTCCAGTTTTGAAATACGTCTTGGCAAAATAACGCGCCTAGATAAATATTTAGAGCGGCTGGTGGATATAAAGTTCAACACCCTCCGACGTCATCACAGCTCGAGGGATTTGGCACAGAGTTTATCACTAAATGATATTCAGCATTTAGCCTCTGGCACATAAAATCTGATTCAATCATGTATTACAGGGTGTGGGAGAGATTGTAAAGCATAATAAATCAAAGTGCAACTTATTCAGTCAGTAACAGGGTGCGGTTGGTAGCTCTGTGTGTATGAAGTTGTGAGTGAGTGTTGGGGTCTATAAGGTGGTGTTGGGTTTCAGATTGGCATCTCGAGTTATTTCCAGAGTAGCGAGAAGCTAAAACCACACGAGAAGGTAATTCAATTCGACAGCAAATCTGCTAACGGGGCAAACAGAAACGGCTGTACGCGTGTTTGTAGGTGGTTAACAGTGGCACACAGGTTTGATTGAGAAAATCTGTCTGTGTCCCACGATTTCTCATTTCTGCTTATGTATACTTTTTTCCCAGTGTATTTAAAAAAAGACAATACAAAGGGGCTCATGTTTTCAACTGAAACGAAATAAAAATGAACATTAATATCACATTTTACTTACCGCATCTTAAAATGTTAAAGAAAAAGAAATAAAATGATCATGTAAAGGAAACTGATGTCATTCTGATGAGACAGAAATGCACAAAATGCAACAAAAGCAAAAGGTCAAACCACAATGGAACACACAACCACACAAATTAAACCAGACTTTACAAAATGCAAGGGTTAATTTTCAAAGATAATGCAAAAAGGGACGATGCAAGAAAGGAAAGGCAACTAAGGAGAAAGTGAGGCGATCTAAAGTAAATACTGGCTGCTGGTTGGTTGACTGGGAGAAAATAACTGGAGGAGAACAAAAGAGTGAAGATGAAAATGATGCCGATGAACATGGAAGTGCCAGTGAAAACTGAGGAGGATGTGGGGGGATGGTTTCCATGCTGGAACTGGTTTATTTTACCTGCTCTTATGTTCACGTTTGGCATCTTAAACAGTTTGCCGGCCTCCACGCTCTTCTTAGCGACCGCCTCTTCTGGTTTGAGGACAGGGGAGTGGGTGAGCGGAACTTGGGGTGGGGGCTGCTGAATGTCGAGCTTCTCCAGCTCTGCCTTGCTCTTCTGGGGGGAGGCCTGGGTGAGGAGGAGGTAGGAGCTCTGACTTGGAGCTTCTTCTTCAACCTCTGCGGGCGGGGCTACTTTTGTCAGAGGTGCAGCTGAAACTGAAGCCACATCTTTCTGCACAAAGCTTAGATCATCATCCATGGGGATCTCTGGGGGCTTGGAGGAGGCAAACTTGGATGTATCCAGAGCCTCAAGAAACTCATCAATAACGCCCCTGGGTGGTCGCTCAATGAACTCAAACTCCTCAGAGGAGACTTCATGCTCAGAGACCTCCTCAGCCACCTCCGGCTCCTCCAACTCCATCGTCAGGTCCTTCTTCTCTGTTTCCACCTGGAAGCTGGCAGGGTTCTTGGCCATGGCCTCCAGGACTGGAGACAGGGAGTCTGCTGTTGGCGACTCTGAATCTGAATCCTCAGCGGGGGTCTTTTTGCTCTGGAAGTCAAGCGGCTCAAACTTGTCGGTCATTTTGGGAGAATCGTGGCTTGAAAACCAATCTTTCTGCTCGATCTTGACAGGTTCTTCTTCTTTGACCTTAGTGGGGATGGTTTCCTCTGCTTCTTTGACAAGATCAAATGCACCAAAGCCTTTGTCGTCATCGACTTTTACTTTGTCTGCCGCTCTCACTTCCATCTCCTCCGTCATCTCCTTTAGCAGGGACACTTTAGCATCAAAGGCAAACGGGTTGTTAGCCGACAGATTGATCGGCGGGTTGGGCGACTCCATCATCCTCCGTTCAAGGATTGGACTCTGCTCTGGGCTTCCCTCTGAGGAGCCGGAGTCGATTTTGTCAGGGTTGAGCGGAGAAGACTTCAGGATGTCTGGAAGCGACGTCGGCAGAGCAGAATCCTCCTCTTCCTCTTCATCATCTTTCAGACCACATGAGAACTGATTCACTGATTGCATGAGCGACTCAGCAGCCATCTTGCTTGTCTCAAATGTTTTCCCCTCGTCTAAGAAAGATGGTAGAGTATCCTCGGATTCAGCCTGGCCATACTGGACCAGATCTGGAGTGGGACTCTCTGACATTTTTGAGGCTCTGCTGTCAGACTTGGAGTCTCCAAAATGGGAGTAGCCACTGTCTGCCAGTGGGGAATTGCCCTCAAATGGGTTATTATTCTTCTTCACTTCATACATCAGGTCATCATCTTCATCAGACTGGTTGCCATGCAGGTCTGGCTCATACTTGGAAGAGCTAATGGGAGCTGTGTCCTTGGAGAAAGTATCCATGGAGACCTTGGAGTTGTCTTGAGATGCTAGAAATGGTGAATCCCAGTGCTCTGTTGGGTTAGAGGAGGCAACGTGAGACTCAGGGACCATCATCTGGGGGTTCACGGGGGAAGGGCCGGTGGAGGACCTGTCTGAGCTAATCAGCTTCTCCTCAGGTGAAAAGGAAACTCCGCTGTCTTCACATGGATTATGAGGCCCTGGGTCTTTCCCTAAACTCAGGTATGGACCAGCTAACGGATCTAGAAGGTCTTCCTCATTCCTACTCTGGCCCGGTCCAGAGCCACCCTCTTCACCCACCCAAGGCATGCCCTTGGAATGAGTAGTGGGGGGTTCAGTGGAGAAGGAGCCAAAGGGTGCAGCAGATCCCAGTGTAGGAGGCTGGTTGGGACTCTCGGTCAGAGAGAGCTCCTCCAGAGAGTCGGGGGAGTGAAGTGGGGAGAGAGGAGAGATGGGTGCAGGGGAATCACCCTTCTGCCCAAGTTCTTGAGTAGAGAGGGAGGAGGGAGAATGCAATACAGCACATATCAAAGACATACTCCATTCCTTACAGTGCCCACCACACCTGGGGTGAAACTGTTACTAAATACATTATGAGGGAGGTTCAGAGATTAAGACCAGACAAGTGCTGCTAAAAAGGTTGGCTGTGGCTGGTAGACCGTTCACACACAGTTTGGTAAATGACTGACCGGTTCTGTTTATTCCAGAAATGACATGTGGTCACACATTCAGAAGTCAGTTCTTGGCCTTTCTTGAACATGAGAAGACAAACCAGTTTTAAACTAATACAGCATCTAACAGTCGTCCTTGCACTGCCGACTAGTACCCAGTACTGCATGTCACAATGCACTCTAGGAGTGGTTCTCAGTCCTGCACCAGGGGACCCCGAGCACTTTGTGTTACTCACACCTAAATAGCTAAATCATGTGTGTTCAGCCAATCAAGAGAGGGTGAACAAACCTAATTTAGCTAATCTGGACCCTGTTCTTCAAATGTGTCTTAACTAATTTATGCTGTTATCAGGACAAAATAATCCTGTTAATTCTCGTCCAGATAATTTGGTTCTTTGAACACAGTTTAAGGATAGTTTTTTTTAATCAAATGAGTTATTTTAAACTCATTAGACTCATGTCAAATTGTCGACTTTATAACCTGGATAACTTGGTTACCCACGTGCAAAGAACAGGGCCCTGGTGTGGGCAGAGCAGGGAGAGAAGGAAGATAAGCAATGCTGGGGATCCCCAGGAGCACAATTCAATTTCTGGTACAACTTCACCTACTTGAAAGGAGCACTGACCAGGGAAGGCAGGCTTAAAAGGGTCAAAACTCCATCAACACTTGCAGTATTATTTTTGTCAGACCAATGTGTTTTGGCTTGTGGCCTTCAGAGTTAACCGCATCACAGTCAACCATTGACCGTGATGAAGGCCACAAGCCGAAACACATCAATCTGACAATACATTTCTTCTTAATACTGCAAGTGCTGATGGAGGTGTGACCCTTTAAAAAGCTCTACAAGAGCAGGAATGAGAACCACTGCACTGTAATGCAGCTCTACATCACAGTTGGGTGTGGTCAAAAGTAAAAACAGGCCACACCTGACCACAGTAACCACACCCAGCTGTGAAGTTCGGTGCGGTAAGAGGTTCAACAGACTTATACCTAAAAAGGAAAATTCAGTTTCATTTACAAGGCCTCTGACGTTTGTCAGTTAAAACCCCAGTTTAACCACATCATCTAAACTAGCGTACACAAAAATATACAACTATCTTTTGAGTGTTGGGAAAGACAAATCAAGTCACACCTCAAGTAGGAAAGAAAACTAATTTAACAGGACTACAATAAACATCTGCTAATGTGGTTGGGAGAGTGGACTACCCTCCACAGTCAAGATTTGGCAGCATTTGTCTGGTTCTCGGTATATACACCACTCTGCATGGTGGTAAAATAATTTTTTGCCCCAGGTCTGGCGCCAATAAACCATGACCAATGTGTCAAACACAAACTGTTAGATAATGATTCCTCTCAAAGAACTTCAAAATATTATGTATAATGAATTCTACAAACACCAATGTTGTTTCAAGCTTATCAACCACTGAGGAGAATCATTATTCATCTACAACTACTTGTATAAGTTCATGTCAATCTACTCTACAGCAACAATCACATGTGAGTCAAAATGCACAAACACAAGCAGAGTCAAACATCAATGTTAGTGTTTCAAAGATACTCTGTACAAATCCACAAGCATCCTGTGTAAATGCCGTTAAAAAGGTGACAAAAATCTACAGCTTCTTACATGCAAAGGGTTACTTTTGCCACTTAAATGACAAACGGGGGGGGTGAACTAAAGAAGAGGTGAAAGAAAATAAATGACGAGGACGGGGAAACACAGCGAGCAGACAGAACTTGCCTGTAGGGAATTGCATCAGAGGATGAGGATGAGCTTTAGAAGGAGAAGGTTCATCTGTGGAAGAAACAACAGACAGCAGCAGAAAGTGAATTTAGTCAGTATGGAAGCCCAGAAGAGAAAGACCAGGGGAAGTGACAGATATCATCTTTATTACAAATGTATGTAATAATCTGGAAACCACATCCCTAAACTAACATAATGGTACATGTCAGAAATTCTCAGCTGGGACGTGTTAATTACAGCTCCTGTGTGTTTCATTAGTGTAGTTAAGGAAAACCAGAAAGGGGGACGCAAGGGTGCCCGCAGGGTATTCTTAACCCAATTTTAAATATACTGTTCTGTAGTTTTTGAAAGACTGTTTAAAGAGCATGAAAACAGTCATTCATGAGATGAGAACGCGATACTGTAGGTTTACATTTCTTACTCAACAAGTTCCCTCAGGTATGTGAACACTTGTTAAAGGCTCAAGGTTTCATTTGGTAGTTAGGGGAGGACAGAACAGGTAGAACGTCATAGCAAGACATGAGTGACTGCTATGGAGAAAGATAAAGAAGGCTGAAAGCATACAGAGGGGTGGCTGCCATGATGACACACAAGAATAGAAAGTATTCCCCTCTGATCAGCAGGAAGTCATTATGCTTAGTGGTTTGTAATCCTCAGATTTGAGAAGTAGGCAACAAGAGGGCAACGCAGGCGTTTCAGCTTCAAAACGACCTCACACAAACGGAAATGTAAAGAACATAATCGAAAAGATGTCAAAGTGTTGTACAACAAATACTCTGAGCTCCAGCAGTTACGCAGCCAACAGAGCTGCCTGCAGCACATTTTGACACATCAACATTGATTTCATCAGTGATGTTACCAAAGAAAGGAAACTGAGCTCGTGTCAGTTCAACTGCAAAGCAGATGGCTTATAAAGGCAAATTGAGCTGAATGAAACTGAGGACAGCACGCTGAAAACAGGCCGTTTCTGGTTCTTTAACGAAATCAACTTAATTCTATTTTATTATCAGACAACTGCATGTGGCAGGATACTGAAAGTGAGAGGCCACAGGAGGATAAAGGCCAGAAACGCATGAATAACTGCTTCAACTATGTGTTATGGATAAAAACTAAAGCAAGACTCAAACTAAATGGAACAGAACCGGTTCCATGTTAGTGGAGAAGGGTAAAAGAGTGCCACTGGGCGAGGTATTGAGCCCGTGGCCTAAAGGCTTAATCCCTGAAGTCATTAAGAGAGTACAGACAGGATAAAGTGAGTGAAGTGCTCTTAAGCAAGGCACTAGATCTCCGAGAGTAGATAGGAGAAAGCTGTTTGCATCGAGCAGCTCCCACTGTGGTGACGCAGGATGGCACTCACACATACACAACACTCCTCAGGTTAACAATAGTTAAACGTTATCACCAATGTTTCCTGTTGTTGTGATGCAGATGTTACAACACGCACTCAGCTTCCATCTCTTCAGTTCAAATGTTAGTATCTAGAATCAGTCCTAACACGCACCGTGGCAGGCTTCATCATATTCTGAGTGTAAAGGACAAAAATCAACAATGATCAGTCAAAAATCTGCTTAAATCATAAGCAACGGTACATCTTAAATTGATTATGAGGTTTATTGGCATAACATAACAGATCAAAGGCTTCAGAGAATCAGTCTGTAATACACATTTAAGCTGATTTGAATGATTAGGCCAAAATGATTCTTCATATTAGGCCGTTTTGTTTGGTTACCTCTGCTGTCGAGGTTTAGGTTCCAGCCATGAAGAAGACCTGTAGGATTGAACCAATAAGACACATTTAACATTAAACTACAGCGGTGGGTTGTAAACTCAAAGGGAACCAATAGGATCCAAATATCTTTCCAGCACAGTACTGTCCTGCTCAAGGGTTCACATTCAGTCTTCAGTCTTAACGCGACAGGCTGCCTGTAAACAAACTCAGAGGTCACATTTGTACCGACGCTCGTAGCCAGACGTCTCTTATGTGTTCGTGACGGGTACAAAAGAGGATTTCTAGTCCCTCGTGCTTTCACAGAGTCTCTCTACCCGGACATTAAAATCGCTGATATAATTACTGCATGGTTTAATATTGTTGAGCTCCCTCTGGTCTGTTTCCAATCATTCGTAAAATCATCTGAAAGAGAGAAAATATAAATAATTTGGAGTAGAACATGACTGTGTGAATTTATGTCTGCTACAGAAAAAGGCTGTAAAGCACAAATAAATTGAGGTTGCACTTAAACTGGAGACCGATCTGTAGTGTGCATCCTGTTATCGGAGAACAGACTTTTAGATTCGGACTGCATAGCTGCAAGAACGGCCACTTCTTCCTAAAACCTCCAGCAGGCAACTCTGGCTTTTTAAGTTTTGGTCATATTTGCTGATAAATTTCAGAAATAAGTTGCCACTGTAACTTTTTACCAGCCAACTAAACATTTGCATGGATGTTAGATCGATCTAAACTTTGCATTTGGCAGGTTTAAATTCAAATCTGATCTTTTTCAGCTTGGTTGAAGCTGAATTTGCAACTTTTAATATTAAAATCGTAGGTGAATAATAACATGCCTGCCTCCCTATATTTGCATGAAACTGGTTTTTGAATGATGTTAGGACTGTAGCCCATGTTAAAAATTGTTGGCCACGTGTTACAATGGTTCAAGGCTTCTGAGTCGCTGTCTCCATCCTTCAGTGATCACCAGGTGTTCTCATTAACGGCGGTGCTGCATTTGACCAATTCATTTCATTTCATTTTATTTAACAGGGACAATGCACAATACATATATTGTACTAGATATAGCTAAAAGCTCATTTCCATCTGTAGTCCCTGGGCGGAGACCACCAACAATATACAAGTTACAGAGCACAAAGATTAATAACAATAAAACAAACACATGCCTAATGAAACACCATACAAAAAACTAAAATACAGCCACAAGCAGCAGAAGGGAAATACTAAATTCCCACAAAGGAGCACAAACTCAACAATCCCAACACCATAAACAGGCAAAATTACCAACCAGGCACTCAGCACCAGTGCTGCCACATTCATTGTCTCTTAGTTTAATGACTACAGACCTGATTTTCCTTCAACCATGTTTCCAAACTGAATTTAAAACCTTCTAAAGTACAGCACCCTCTGATACTCAGTGGTAAAGAGCTCCATATTCCAGCTGCTCTAACTGAAAAGCAGTTTTGCCCAAATGTTGTAGACCGAAAACCAGCCTTACATGTTGTAACTAACCATTTAAGTGCTTGTGGTGTTAAATTGTGAATGATCTTATATAACAGACCAACATTGGCCATAAACAGAAAGGCGGGACTAAGAATGGGGACATCATCCATCTGTGCCAAAGCCATACAGATTTCAAGCATCCTCCATGCTGTTCAGAGGTCAGCTGGAAGTTTAGAGGTCGGGACTGGATGTGCAGTCTGGGTAACCTGAGGTTCGGTTCAGCTCTCTGTGGTCCTGGTCCAGTTACAGCCGACACACATACACTTTCACTTTAATGTTTCATTGAGTTTATAAAATTAAATAATGGAGTCATGTGATACCCTGTGGAGTTTTTAGGGCGTCTCTACTGTCCTCACGTAAAAGAAGAGAATTATGTGACTTTATATTTGATTCAAGCTGGTTTATTGAGAGGAATGTCATAAAATCCACAAATTCGTTTCACAAATTAACAATTCCAAGAAAACTGTAGTTGGAGACCAACATTAGTTTAGTGAAGTTTGGTTTTACATGCGTGAAGACTTTATTTCCATAGTGTGATGAATATCGGAAAAAACTACTCATTAAATATTCTTTCAATGAAGCGATTAGTGGATTAAACAATTGGTCAGTCGTCAGTAAATTAATCGGCTACAATTTTGATAATTTTTTCAGTAAGAATGCGAAGAACTATTGTCTAATATAAATGGTTTTCTGGGATATCTTTTGGTTTTGGACTGTTGGTCAAATAAAACAAGCAATTTTAAATCTGAGATCCAGAAACATGTGATGTACCAAACAATTAAACAGAGAAAATAATTGGCAGACAAATTAATAATTAAAATTATTGTTTGTCTTGAACATTATTATGAATGAATTTTGTCTGCTTCAATCAAACCTTTAGAACTGCAACTGAATCTACACACTTATCAACCTGCCGTGCAGGAGTTTGTTGTTTGTCGTCTCTGGCCTCAGTGGGAATCGAACCCCCAACTCTGCCAGCTTTACGGCCTTGCTCTGCACGCTGAGAAAGGAATCTGGCTCCTCCTTAAGCTATAAGTATCTCGAGGAGCGCCTCCCAGCTTGACAGCGACACATGACTTGAAGCCAGCGACTCACCTGCTGCCATCTTGTAAAATAAGGAACTCAATGTACGATTCAGGGCCCTCCCTGTTTAAAATACACACGAGTCCAAGAGTACGTAAGGTGACTCTCCCGACCCTCCTTATCTATAAAAAGGCAGGGAGCTTCTGTTTTCTGATTCAGCTTTGTTCCATTTATTTCATCCGTCCCTGTCTGCAGAGAGAGGACACAGAGTGAGAGGGAAACTGGGCTCCAGCAAAACCAAACCTTCCTAACTGCATGTTGTCTGGATGTCCAGCCTGTAATAACTCAACTGCTGACATGAGAGAGGGACGTCTGTTCACAACTGAGGAGCCCGAGGTGGTGCAATGTGGCAAAGTAGTCCAGGGTGGTAATAACACTCAGTTCTGACATGATGTATAATCTCTCTGGCTTTCCTGTCGCTCAATAATACTTTTTACTCAATAAATAAAAATAAGTTCCATCACGTAACTCACTTAGCTGGAGAGCTTTAGAGCTGTTGGTAGGCGTGTTTCTGAACTTCAGACAGAGTCAGGCTAGCTGTTTCCCCCTGCTTCCAGTCTTTACGCTAAGCTAGGCTAACCATGTCCTGACTTCCTGACTCCACCTCCATACTGAAACACACAGACACGAGAATAATGTCTGAGAGCATCAGCAGACATTTTATCTTATTATAGATGTATCAGTTTCAACTTATATGTCAATCAATAAGTAACAGGAAATGTGAGAGATATGTTTAAGCTCATTTAACAACAGTGTCCCCATTACACTGCAAATAACCTGGTTAGGGATCATTATCAAGAATACTCCTTTATGTTATGTGCATTTATTAAATACCAAATATCAGCAGATATATGATCAGATGTCATTACTGGTCTTAAAAGTAATGTAGGAATCAAGCTCAATCACAAACAACTACATGCTGATATGATGACATTGGTCCCAAAATGCTAACGGGCTAGCCGATGTTAGCACTTTGTGACCTTCACAGAAACATGTCAAAGACAACATCTCTACTGTGAGTGCAAGTACTGAAGGCTTAAACTGAACTCTTCTACATTTTTGCTCATTTGGAAAAGATCTCGTAAAACTGCGAGTTGTGGCGCATTTGAGAACTTTGTCTTCCTTTGTTATTGGAACAAACAGGTTTATAGAAAACCAGGTTTATATTTCTCCAAGTCAGGTATCAAAAAAGGTCCTTAGTATCAAAAATGTTTCAGGCTGCAAGCCGAAACCAGAGGATATCTGGCTTTGTCTTTGCGTGAAAATGACTAAAACCATGAAGCGATTACCAATTCTGTCGACGGACTAATCGTTTCAGCTTTAACATTTCTTTTTAAAAAGACCCAGCTCTAAAGATAAATCCCAGAGAGACTTGGAAGAAACAGAAATGACAATCCAGCAACAGTAAGAAGAGGTTTCCGCTCAGCTAAAGGAAGCCTTGTCATTCCCATTTGTGAAAAGAAACTATTTGCCGCGCCACTGGTTGGCTTGCCCGATAAGGCGGCTGACTTTTTGACATAAAAAAAAACCAAAACCCCGTTTTAAGGCCCTAAAATCTGCATTAATGTGACAAACCAGCATGGGTAAGTATCACGTTTCACCACGCACCTCTAAAAATCTGTGCGCTTATTGCAGCGATAAGAGATTTAAAACAGATTAACATGTGGTTCTCATCATATTTAGGAGTTTGACTCACTTGTAGACGGAAAGCCAGCTGTCGTGTTGGCAGAGTGAAAACAACAGATAGAAAGCCTGGTGTCGTTGCTTTGGGTGGAGGGGTCTGACGCTGAAGCACTTAACCCCACTTAAGTCCAGCCTTCACCAGGATACAGAGAAACAACACACACACACACACACACACACACACAGAGCTATAAGCCTCCGTGGCTGTGTGTCTGACATCTCCCCTCTCCACCTAATCCACCTGACCACATCAGACAGATGTAGGTGACCCAAAAATAAGATCGGCGAGCACCGGACGATTACCCAGCCTGTCAGTCACGCCGTCTGACTGCAAACACCTTTTTAGGGTGACGCCATGAATCTGTGGGATGCAGAGTCATAGTCGGACTCAGACAGACGCTTAGAAGAGACAAAAGAGTGAAGGCGTGGCTGGGCTGATATCTGGCCCACAGACAACGTGACATTTTACAATACTAGTGGCAAAACGATCATTTTCATTATCAATTAATCTGCCAATCATTTTCTCCATTAATCAATTCATCATTTGGTCTATGAAATGTCAGAAAGCAGTGACCAAGTGCCCGTCAGTATATTCTATTCGAGCACAAGGTGACATCCGATCAACAGTCCGAACCCCAAAATATTCAATTTACTATAAAGTTAAAATAAAGAAAAGCAGCAAATTCTCACATTTGAGAAGCTGCAACGATTATCTTCTGTAATCGATTATCAAACAAGTCGCCACTGCATTTCTTTTTTGGATCGACTAATCATTTAATCAGCTGAGTGTTGTAGCTCTACTCTTTACGATACCTTACTTAAACTCAAACGTTAAACTGAAACATAAACACATTATTCCTCACAACCCTATTTAAATTTAACAAACGATGCCAAAGCTCTCAACTGTTAAAGGTTGTCTAAACACAAGCAGCCGTGCAACAACTTCGCCAAAATATAATAGATTAATATCAAAGAATAAGTAAAAAAATATTTCCAATCTGACAGATATTTGACGACAGCTTTCAGTTTGATACCAAAAAGGTAACAAGCTTCAATACTACGGCTGCAACTAATGATTATTTAACTAAACATCTGGTCCATAAGTCATAAAATAGTGAAAAATGCCGGGTAACAATTCTTAAAGCACCAGGTTGCTTGAAAAATTGACTTATTAAGTCTTATTACTAAATGATTAATTGATTAGAACAATAGTTTAATAATGATTAATTTCTTCAGCTCTATCCGCTGCTTGGCCCTGCTCGTTACTGAACTACAGCTGAAATTCAGGAACAGTGTGGTTCAATCGCATTAGTGTCCTCTCCACCAACACCACCCGTGTTGATCCAGAGACATTCAATACTCGAATGTAGAACAGGCCTCGCAGTGCCACAGTGGTCCAACATCTATACCAAACGATCCCTCTCTTTAGTCCCCAAAGTTTCTGTCTGTGTGAAAAATATAAAATATAAATAAATATAAATATAAATATAAATATATATATATATATTGTGGGATCTAAACATCGTGGAAGATGATGATGATGAAGGAAAAACAACAACAGAGCGCTGTTATCCTCAGATTTGGGCACAACATAATTATATGGAGAGACAATGGAAGATAATATTTAATTATATATATAACCAGAATTTCAAAAACCCAATCAGAGCACCCCGAACAAGGATTCAAAATAGTTCAAATAACCAAACCAACAGTCATTTTAAAAAAGAAACAAGGTCTTAAAAAGGTATGAGAGTTATAAAGACCATCTAAAGCCAAAATAAATGAACAGAAAACTCAATGAGAGCGTAATTATCCTTAAAAGGTGGGAACATGTGAATGATTTTTTAAAATATATTTGCCTTTGGTTGAGACTGGTGACTGCAGTGCTCTAACTGGAGCTCATGGTTTATCCACCTCCATCAGTGGCCTTGCCAAGCAGCCCCACCCTGCCTGTCTGTCTGCCTGCTCCCCATGCCTGGAGGAGGCGAGACGGGCCTGTTCACCTGCTTTCTGCCAGCCACATCCCAATAAACAGCAGCAGCAGCAGCAGCTCAGAATACAAACATTACAAAAAAGCCACTTGAACAGCATCCAGACCAGTAATGGCAGCTTAAGGGGACACATGAAGACTCACAGGCCTCTGTAGCTAAACTGTTCTCCACATTTGGGGTGTTGGTTTGGGTGGAGATGGGAGGGGGGAGGGAGGGGGGAATGATCGAAAACAGGCCGGCAACAGAATAAAAAACACAACACTGATTTAATGCGTTTAAATTAGTCTGGTAATGCCGACGGGAAGCCGACAGGGAGGGGACGCAGAGCGGATTCCTTTGTTGTGACTAATCTCCGGGTTACAGCGTCGGTACGCCGTGCTGTGCTAACGGCTAACTTCCATTATCGGACAGCTCCTTCTCCAACATCACACTTCTTTCTTACTCACTCACTCACTTACTTACTTTCCTCCGCCACAATATAAAATGTCCATCTCACATAATCTCGTCGTTATTGCGAGTCAAATGACCACATTTCAGATTAATAAACTATTATGTTATAGCGTTAGCTTACGTCGGAGCAGCCACAGTCAACCTGATGGCTGATGGGCGACACCGGACAAGAGAAACCTCCCACCGTCGGGCGTTTTTGCACAGTTCTTGAGCTTTGTATTACAGGGAGGCGATATGGCCCGGGTACCTGACAGCCTTTCGGCGCTGTTTTCTTCCTTGTTGTTCATGGTTGTAGTGACAATTACAAGTGTCCGATAATGGAACTCGGTTAGCAACAGCGGGTAGCGGCACCGAGCAGATGGGCGCTGCTCAGTCTGACACAACAATGACACATATAACGGTGAAATACATCAAATCTTTTCTTTAAGATGTTTTTAAAAACAATGATTGACTTTATGTTAATAGAGCAGTTTGTTGAAGCACCGTTGAAGTCTAAATGGTGCAATAGTGCCAGCTCATCCAGCCAACAGTATGCTTCCTGCAGTGTATTTGTCAAAACAGGTGGGCCGCATCTCTACAGCACAGCAGAACCGGGGCTAACATGCTAGCTCATTCAGCGGCAATATATACACAAATATAAACAAAGCCATATACGGTGTACTGGTCTGGTTCAAAGTGCGGTTGACGCATTCACAACACACCCAACTGTCAGACAGCAGGTCGGCTTAACGATGAAGGACCTACCGCCTCTCCCCTCAGGGTAGCATAGCCCGCTAACCGGCTAGCTTCACCGTGACGGAACCGATTCAATGTTCACAATCTGGACGAAATGACCACATTTAAATACGATTTAACGTATACTGGTGAACAAAGTTGGTTAAACCGACGAAAGGTTTCGCGTTTCAACACTTATTTATTTCAGTGTCGGCGTCTGGACAAGCACACAAGGCTAACCGGGTTCCGATGTACCGAAACGGTAAACTGATAAGATGGAAAATTACCGTTAAAAAACGCGTTAAAACTA
Source organism: Maccullochella peelii (assembly GCA_002120245.1). NCBI lineage: Eukaryota > Metazoa > Chordata > Actinopteri > Centrarchiformes > Percichthyidae > Maccullochella > Maccullochella peelii. The sequence continues at coordinate 15,156 of LKNJ01002922.1, read as the reverse complement.
ATTTCACTCATACTAATGATAATAATTTTACTTATTTATCTGCTTAAATTGCTAAAAACTAGCTTCCACATTCATTTATCGTCATTTTTCCGTTTAGACACTCACAAGATGCTGGAGCCGGTGGTTCCTCCGTCACCGCAGGTTGCTCTGCTGCCTCTGCGGGGGCTGGGGCTGCTTTCCGGGGTTCAGCCACTGGGAGGGCGTCGCTCTCCGGGGCAGGTTCTGGCACGGGGGCAACTTGCCGAACGGGAGTGGACAAAGATCGTTCCGGATCCACAATCTTTGTGCTCTCCGGTTCGACTTTTGGGGCGACAACTTCAGGTTCCAGGGCAATTAAAGGGGTCACAGGAACAAAAGAAAGGCTGGTGGAGTCTGGGATCGCGGTCTCTACCTTAAACTCTGGTTCAGGTTTCTTTACCTTTGGCACCGACACCGGTTCCGTTACGTGGACAGGCTCTGCTAACGTTACTAGCTCCTCTGGAGGAGCGCTGGAAGTTTCTGTGAACTCGTGTGGCGCACTATCTTCAGCTATGTGCCGCTCCAGGGCGTCCTGAGCCCCGCCGACCAAGTCCACAATATCATCCACGCTGAAGAGGTCTTGCTTGGGGCTGTCCAGCCCGGACTGCGGCTCGGCCTGGTAGTGGTGCACCTCGTCACTGAACAGAGGAGTGGTGGAAGAGACTTGCTCCACGTTGTCTGCCATTTTTCTTTTTTTTCTTCTGAGGTGGACAAAGTTTCAGATCCGGTATTTTTCGGCTCAATAGCCTCGTGTAACAAACTTCCACCGGGATGAGCTGTGAAACCGCGCCGGTAACTCCCTCCGGTTAGTCTGCTTTTTCACGCCGGACGAAGTTGGACAAGTGCGCCACACAACAGTTGCCACAGGGTCGGACCCGAGTCTCAGATGGACGCTGCGAAGCTGAGCAGGAGACAAGGGGAGCTCCAGTGACCAATTACCTGCGGCTTAACCCCTGAGTGACACGAGCCGCGGCCAATCAGAGCGTGTCAAAGTAGGCGCAGACCCCGCCCCCTAGAGCGCATGGGGCACCTCCTCCATTAAACCACCTCTAAAACTGAGTTTAGTCAGTATTTCTGTTCTGGCATAACTTGTGCCCCAGCATGGCAGTTATTACATAACTTTAACATACTCTTTCCCTTTCTTACACTAACTCCTCCCGCCATACACACAATCCTCTAACTTACAGACAAAGAAGAAGCAGGGCTGGAGAAACAACTTTTACTTTACAGTAAAACCATAATCTAAAAGTATTCCAGTAAAAGCAAGAGTCATACTTCAAAATCCGTAGTACAAGTACACAAGTATTATCAGTGAAACAAGTATCAAAAGTTAAGCGGGGAGGACATAATCACAGGTTTCACAATCCTTTGCAGAGAAATGCTGCATTCAGGGAACCAGGGAATTGTAGTTTAAACTGCCTGGCTTGTAAAACTGGATGACCACCTGGGCTTTTCCTAAATAAACTGGTAACATTTTGATTTAAATCAGAAACTATCTGCCCAAGGAATAAGACTGAAGAAAGAAAGAAAGAAAGAAAGACATGTGTTCCTTTCAGAGACTTGAGATGCATTGCAGACACACAGTGACTGTGAGCTGCAGTGTGACTCAACAAAATCTAGAAACATACTGAATGTACAGTTTCTGGATCAAAGTAGGTCTGAACAGGACCAGGGAGCTTCCCAGTCCAACCAAAGCAAGAGTTATTATAGACCAGTGCACTCTGTCCTCTAAAGACCTGAGATATACTGTTGTTTTAGACCTACTTTTCAACCAATCAGTCAAAATTTATCAGTAGAGCACCTTTCATACAGGTTAGTGCAATTCAGGACGGACAAGCTGCAGGTGATGATGAAGCTGTAGAGGAGCAGGGAGCCGCGCTCGGCTTCAGTCCGAGATATAGACTTACACGGCGTACCGATGACGGGCCGTAGTCTATTTATAACATGTGAATATATACGGCGAAGTATATATGGCTGCTGCTTCAGAGCCACACTGGTCTTCATCACCATCAACACACACACTGTAGTTTATTTATACACCGTCCTGCTGCCTCAAATACTCACTACAGCACCAAATGTGGATTCATCCGCCGTTGCAAATAGTCCCCAAAAAATGCACTATTTCCTTGTGTTTGTTTGATAAAAACTACAGCAAGCAGCTGATTTAAACATGAAACTATACTGTATATGTGTGTTTTTAAGATTCATGTCTTCAGTAGGAACCAATGGGCTCGGAGCTGAGAGCCACAGACAGGAAGTCAGTAGAGACAAGTATAAGGGTGGTTTTAGCAGCAGGAGTCAGATCTTTTTCTCAGGAGCTGATGAACACCAAAGCTTATTATCATATCATAACGTCATTGAAAGCTAATTAGTAAAACACTGACACAGATTGTTGCTTTTAGGCATTAGCTAACTTAACATTTACAGAGCGAGCAGTGAAGAGACCTATTCTTTATGTCAACAAACCAAACTCTATTTAAATCAATATTTTGTGACCATAAATAAATCAAAAGACATTTACACTGGAATAGCCAGTTTGCTGTGTTATAAACTTAAATGTGTCAACTACTAAAACAATTTATTTACATGGTTTTATGAAATATGCACAGGTTGCAAAATTGATTTAAATACAGTCACTCCACTGTTACAGTTGTAACATGTCTACAGTGCACATAATTAAAGTGTAACACTACACCTTCAAACTCAGCTAGAACCGTCTCTCCCAGCAAATTTAAAAAATGCAACAGAGGAGTGGAGTGATCCCACGGCTCCTGTAAACATCAGTCTTCTCCACAGAAAGGTGGGAGGAGTGACTGTTCAGAATTAGCAGCACTTTAGACTCCAGTGAGGACATGCCGTGAGTCTGGAAGAAAGCCCACAGAGGAGGCCGAAGACAGGGAGGAGGAGGAGGACGAGAAGGAGAAAGAGGAGGAAGAGAGGCAGGCAGAGGACGAGAGGCCCACAGAGGAGGACGAGGACAAGGAGGAGGAGGAGGAGGAGGAGGAGGTGGAAGAGGAGAGGGACAGCGTCTGCACTGAGGTGGCCGACCCTGGAGAAACTCTCCAGAAAAAGCCTCCTCTGTGGAATTGATTCACCCGTCGATCTAAGAAAAGAAGTCCGAAGCAGATGGCGAGTCCCATGGTGATGACATCAAACAGAAGCAGGGGAAGTCAGAGAAGACGAAAGTGAATACCAAAGAAGAAGAACCCAAACCAGGAAATCCTGCTTTTACATGAATGATGAGGAATAATCATCTAATGAGATCAGATATAACAGCAGAACATTTACTGCTGTTACTGAGTACTCTGAGTATTTGTACTGTATTAGTACTTTTCCTGCAGTAAAGGACCTGAGTGCTTCCTGTACTGCTACCTAAAAGGACATAAACAGTGTAGTGATGTTGTCTCCACTCGGTGTTTGTACAGTGTGTTGGAAACACAGTCAGCTGCAGGTTCAGCCACTGAGTCACGAGCAGCACAGAGGTGAGTCACTGTTCATGCGAGTGTGTCCGTCCTGCTGCTGCTCTTCGATTCCTGTTCACACCTTCAACACTCAGCTGATCAGCTCGTTTCATCCACAATAAGCCGTGATCACATCCCCTCTGTCCACTAAAACCATATTTTTCTCCCCCAAAACTGAGCTTTTCCAAAAATGTGTGCGTTTGTCTTAAGAAGGCAAAAATCGTAAGCTGCCCGGTGTGATCCCTCATTTTAACTACTCTAATTAAGTATTAGCATCCAAATATACGTACCAAAAGTAAAACTACTCATTATGCAGAATAATATATATAATATTACTGGATTATTATTGTTGATGCATTCTTGTGTTCATCACTTTAATGTTGATGATGAAACTGGAGCTTTACCTTTAATCACTTTAGATTCTGCTGGGGAGTTTAATCTATAATATCAGAATGTATTAGCTGATTTATATTTTATATTAATAATCTGAATCTGCAAAGTAACTAATGTTGTCCAATAAATGTAGTGGAGTAAAAAGTACAATACTGGCTTCCAAAATGTAGAAGTAGAAGTAGAAGTATAGAGTTACTTGAGTAAATGTACTTAGTTATTTTAAGCAGAGTCATGTTGTTTGTTTCTGTAAAGCACTTTGTAATCTTGTTAGGAAAAGTTTATTAGTATTATTATCATTTATGAGCTGTGTGTGTGTGTGTGTGTGTGTGTGTGTGTGTGTGCGCCGCTGACACAGAGTTATCTTTAGCCGTCCAGCAGGGAGGCTGAGGAGGAGGACAGCTGCTCTGATTAGCGACGGTTGCCTGGCAACAGTTTGGACTGTTTACAGCGTGTTTCAGTGGAAGTTGACAGATGACGTAAATACAGCGTTCATGTTGTACAGAGAGCAGATTTATACGTCATAATGTGTTGTTTACGTAAAACAGCTTCAGGATGCATTCATGGAAACTGGGAACTGGGAGCTTAATTTAGAGGTTCCTGGTTTGAGGTGGGAACAAAATGGACATCCGACACACATTAGCTGTGACCGGGGGGACCGGATCCCAGACGCACCGTTAGCCTGGGATCCGGTCCCCCCGGTTCAGGTGCTCCCTGTCAACTTGTTTATCCCCAAACAGAAACGTGTAAATAGGAGTAAGAAAATGTCACGGTCTCTGAGTTTACAGAAGGAGGCCTGAACCAGGTTTCAGGTAAATAAACAGTGACCTCTTGCAGTCTTGTTGTCACTGTGAGGTTTCCAGAACACAGGAAGTTACACCCGGCTGAGAATAAGGTCTTTCTGAATACAGAGAGGACGCCACGTTCAGCCAGGGGACAGGTGGACGCGGTACAACCAATTTGTCTTTGGGAAAGCAGAGTTCTTGCTGTACCTGACAAAATAATCTCAACTCAGCAGACCTTTTCTGAAGACACAAAATAACTTCACTGACTATAAGAAGCAGTCAAACAATACACCTGTTATCCAATCATGATATATGTTGCACATGACCTCAGTGTCCTGACCGCAGCTACAACCCTGTAACCAGCCAGAGCCAGAACCTGATTCAGGAGCGGCTGAAAGACGACTACGACAGCAGAGACGAAGTTATTCGTAAGGAGCGGCGCAGCCGAGAAGAACGTGTGGTGTGTGTGTGAGCTGAAATAAAAGCTGTTTATAGTGAACTCGCGGCGTCAGAGAGAGTTTGTCCACCTGTCAGTGGGACCCGGAAGCAGTGACATCGCTCCAGTGTGACAACCGCATGTTGATTTAACTCGATATTTTAAAAAGCAATGATCAGCTTACAGGATGCAAAACCATATTAAGTTTAACCGTAAGAGAAAAATAAAAGGATCTGGAAGTTATATAACATCGGCCCCCCCGGCCCCATCACAGCCTGTACAGTTTAGCTCATAACATTAAACTGTGAAACAGAGCTGCTCTCTGAGCTCAGACAGGAAGGCCCCGACGAGCCCTGAAACATGCTAGCAAGCACTAACAGCCCATCCTGAATATCAAAACCTTGTTAGCAGTTAGTGCTAACAAGGTGAAATATTTTATAAATGTTGCTGCAGGAAGAAGGTTTATAGCATCTTTTATGTAAGATTCTTTTTTATTTCAGTGAAGTTAAAGTACTTACGGGCAAATCCTCTCCTACTTTAATAAGAGAACTCTCTCTTGTTGCAGTTTAGACTTTTTAATGAAGAATGATGTTAAAGTACAGTTGACCGACAGAGAATTTGAACTTTAATAAAAAAGGAAATTGACAGATTTTTTACACACAACTTCTGACACATAATTTAAATTTGAGCGTTTGCAGAGTAAAATTACGTGGGTTATTTTGTGTTTTATATGTAAATGATCTTAGATTTACAGTATTTTTAGTAATTTTGATGGTAAATTATCTGTTCTTAAGCTTTTCTTTATCATTTAAAAAAAAATAATTATTCAGTTTTTTGGAGGTATATGACCCGATTCTAACAATTAATATATGTTTAAAGTAAAACTGTAAATGGATTTACAGTAGAGAAGAATTACAGTAGTGACTGAATATTTTTCTCATTATATTTACAGTAACATACTGTATACACATTACACAGTATCTTATTGTACATATTACAGTAAAATACTGTTTAAATACACACATTTTCATTACATCATACACTATGCTGAAACACAAAATAACCTCAAAAAAGAAACAGAGAAGAAGAAGAAAGAAAAGGAGGACCACGTTTCATCAGAACCATTGGATTGAAAAAAACAGTGAAATGACCCTTTCTTTGTATAATAAAGTTTTCACAAATGTGAAAGTGGTTCCAGACAGCGTTAAGGCTTCACTTAAAGTGTCTAACACGCTTTGGGAGTCGTAGTCGTCTTCTCTCCTTCAGTTCTTATGTCCACAGGCGCAGCTTTGACTCTTTTATCAAAGAACCAGATATTTCTCACACTGTTGTTCATGTTCATTTCTGAACTAAAGAAGTCATTCAGCTGTCACTCACCTGACATTGTCTATGGGGCGGAATTGATTATTTTCTGGCCTGGAATAGCTCCTCCCACTTTTCCAGTCCAAACTAACAGCAGTCAGAACAGACCAGGATTATTCTACTAAAATTCAAGGTCCAGTCAGGGAAAATTTATGAAAGCAAAGGTCCGGAACATCATAATGTGATATATGGTGATGTAGCCTAGTAGATGCATCAACGTCTGCATGTAATCAATAACTGACTGTCAAATCAAATAAATTCAGTATTATTCAAAAACATTTTGACAATATTTATTGTCACTTAACATTTAATTAAACGGATACATAATACTGTAGATAGGTATAACGTTCTTGTCTTATTAAGTAAAAGAAGGGCTGCATTTAGAAATAAGAGAAAATAAATAAAATAGCTTTTGAATAACTTAAAATAAAGTTCATAACTTGAGAAAGATAAAGTTTAGCAGCAGCTTTTCCCGTTTTCTTTAACTGTCTAACATCTTGACTGAACAGTCTCAACCAACTTTACAATATATAAATCTCAACAATTGAACACTTTAACAGTGTCTCTTTGTTTCCCTCTTATATCCCACTCCACTGCTTTCTGTTGATTAGCTTGTCCTGCCAGGATTTTAAATCCAGGCCTGAATGGTGTCAGGGCCATTCTCATGCACATGTGGAGGTGCTCATTGGTCTCTCCCTCACTCCGTCTTCTCTCTCTGTATCGCTTTCTTTATTTTTCCTTCTCTTTCTATCTCCCTTTCGTCTGTCCTTCGCCTCCCGCCTGTTTGTGTGAGCAGAGCGGCAAATTTTAGCGCCTGGAATGCAGAGACGTCATTGGCTGAGTAGCGTCACGTGGGATGGCTTAACTCGAATGCAATTGGTCTGTGCGTTTCCTGATCTGCTCAACCAATGCCGTAAACACTGGATAAGCTGCGACGGTTAAAATAGAAACGTCCCGTCAAATTTAAAATCCCCTTATAATTTATTAGTAATAGGTCCTGGTCCGTATAGGATGGCGTCTGGGTCCGAACCCGGACCGCGGTCCGCCAGTTAGTGACCCCTAATAGACCCTTTTACCGCCGACGTCATCAAAAATATGCCCGCGCATTTTGCAAACAGAGGTGGCGTTTTGCCCCAACCACCAAGACGGGTTAGCAAGATTTAAACATTAAGTTAAAACTGTTACCAGCATCAGAATGTCTGGCTGTTGCGTGTTCGGTTGTCAGAATCCATATTCCAACAGCGGACTCAAGTTCTACAGAATTCCGAAAGGATCACGACCGTTTCAGAGCAGCCGACGGCGTCTGTGGCTGCAAGCTATTAAACGTGTTGGCTGCCACTGGTGTTTGTAGCGGCCATTTTATATCAGGTAACGTTGTTTAGCTACTCTTTGATTTCACACAGATTTACATACATAATTGTCTGAGATGTAGAATACTGTAGCTAACCAGCGTTAGCTGGTGTTAGATTTGGCTAATAAACAATGAAGTGTGTGTGCGCTTCGTTTACAGGCGAGGCGTCAGTGGACCCGCCTAGTCCTGGTTTTGTGCCTTCTGTGTTTGTGTACACAAAACAAAGCCAGAGAGGCAGAGATGGATCGGTAAGAATAATTAGGCCTGAAAATGTGTTTTTCTCTCGTGCATTGCCATGATATTCAATATGGTTTTGTTTGAACCTTGAAGGCACCATAGGAAAAGGAGGAGAGATGATATGGTAAACCCCCCACCAGATCAACCTGCTCTTTCTGAAACTCCATAACAAGAACACAGCATGGATCAGTGTCCTGGTATGAATATGTTTTGTTGTAAAATGAATAGATTTATTGTGGATCATGGATCAAACAAACAGGGTTAGATATGATGATGCTGCTCCTCAGGACCTTCCACCTGACCCGGAGGCCGCTCTTCTGCAGCATCATCTCCATATGATTCAGCAGACAATCGATCGCCTGAAAAGAGGGAGAGGCAACGTGAGGCAGCATAATAATGAACTGCAAAACCTTCAGACGTCCAAGGCAACGTTTGAGCAGCAGCTCCACCAGGAGGACAACGAAATCCTGCAACTCAGGAATAAGAAGGAGAGTCTCTCCCAGAAGCTCAAGGAGGCTGAAAACAAGCTGTCTGCAGCCACCAGGACTTATGAAGCCAAAATGGACGTGATCAACACATGTCGGCAGTCGGAATACAACTTTCTGCAGGAGGAGCACAGCAGGGAACTGGCCCTCAAACAACAGGCCTGGGAAGCAAAATTATTACAGGCGGAGGAAAAGAAGAAGAAGAAGAA
>LKNJ01002921.1:7257-52561 GCA_002120245.1 Maccullochella peelii | reverse complement strand
GCTGCAGACAATTGTGTTGGAATGACACTCCCTGGTCCTCACGTCCTCACGTACAGCCTCACAGAGCTGCTACAGTAGCAAGGCTGTAGACTCTAGCAGTCTTGTTAGAAAAGAATAGATGCCAGCATAACTACAATAACGTGTGATCATTTGTTGGAAGCATATGCAATGAATTTATATATTTGATTACATCAGGTTTGTGAATTTCAGCTCCACAAAATCTTTTTCATGCCTCATCAAATCCAAGGCTAATGTAATTTGTATTCTAAACGCAATTACACAGACTAAAGTAAAGTCAAGTAAATCAACCTTTCTTTTTTCATTATACCAAATGCTATTAAGTGTGCACTTCCATATGTGGATCCTCATGCAAATAACACATATTCATTAAACACTTTGATGAAAGCCATTTGCTTGCATTTGGAGGAACAGGAAAAGCCCATCAACTCTCTACTAATCATCCTGCTGCCCTCGCTGTCCTGCTGGTGTTTTCATCAGTGTCTCTAGAGTACCAGCATTATTTTTTATGGGTACTGGGTAGAGCACCTCACACTGTAGACCACAATAAGGCAAAAAGATTAATTACATTTTAGCTTTCTCACCTCTACATTCCCCCTGAACCATTAAGCATGCATGGTGTTGAATGAAAACAAAGTGAAAACATGCATAATCAAACAGAGCCTTTAGCTGACAGGGCAATCATCTCATCAGGGATGATGCTGGTGCCAGGGCACGACCGGCACGGTTCACAGTGGAGCACGGAGAAGAAAACAGCCCAGAGAAAATAGTGCTGGATAATCCTTTTAACTCATAAAGTACAAAAGGGCTTTTGAGGGTCTGAAGTGATGGTAGGATAAGGATTTCAGAAAGTACGGTAGTTGACCTTTACATAATGAAATGCAGATGAGGAAGCCTGAGCTACAGATATTTTTGGAAAAACTAAAAGGTCACACAATGCTGTTCTGAAGTTGGCAATTTAACATTTCTAAGACATGTTGTAGATGGTAATTTACAATATTTTAGTCTAATTATGTACTCTCTACATAGATTATAATTGTTTGCAAATGGTCCACGTATGTGTCACAAATTATTTTAATATTGAGAATCACAGGAGACACTGCAAGATGGCCATTATGTGAGAAAAAAAAGGTTTCTGCCTACAAAACTACTTCTCATTAAAAAATAATATTCTAAAATAATTTTATTCCTGTCTTGTTTGGTGATTTTTCTCATTTCTGCATATAACTAGGAAAACATATATTTATTTACAGTAAATGTCAGGTGCTGGCATTAATGCATTAATGCCCGAAGATGAATGATAAAAGGCTTCTTTCCATTATCACTATTTTATGATGTGAGAGTATCTGTGAGCTGATGATTTTTTTCCTTTAAATCCAGACAGTTTACTTTGAAGATTTGTTTGAATTTATTCTTAGAAGAGAATAAAATGTAAATAATTAACTGACTGAAAAACTTCAAAATGTACTTTATATCAAAGTTAACTTGCAATCCTGTAGCTTCAGTTATTATGCTAATTTATGCTTTTTTGTATGCATATACAATTCTTTGATTAAACAAGTCTTTCATCGGTAGCAATTTGGTCCAAGCTCTGACACCAAGTGTCATTCACCAAGTGAATCTGTTCAGCCATTGCAAGTGTCTGGGCGTAGGGCCTGAATTCAATACTAACCTTAATCATGGTTCGCATTGTTTTCATTATTATGAAAAGAAACAAACATGCCTTACCTTAACATGTATTAAAGACACAGCAAGTATACATCATGTATGTTTTCTTCAAACTACAAAAACAGATGTGAAGAGTTTAGACTCTCAAATGCACGCTGGAAAGTCTGCTAATATGCTAATCATGTTTCTTTTAAAACTTAATTGAATGAGTTGAGTGACTTCACAGCAGTACATTCATTCAACTCACCATTTCAAGTCAAAAAACTACGTGTCAGCTCAGAATAGCTTATGTTGAAGTTTTAATTAATTAATTAACTTGAGATTAATAAAACATATATATTTATGTCAAGTTAAAAAGAAAAGATTAGTTTTACAGTGTGTGAACAGGAAACAAGCATGAACCTCCTGTTAGATATTTTACTCATAAAACCACAGTAAGAATCAATTCCAGCTCTTACAGTGATATCATATAGCCCTTTCAAAAAATACCTTTTGTATTTGTTGAATAATGCTTTTTTTTTCCACAGCGTTTTTGTCCTGTTCATTAGTGACGGCTGTGTGGCTCTGTGAAGAAGGGCTGCCCTGCGGCCCCTGGCGTCTCCGTCCCCTCTGATGATGTAACACAGCTATAAATTGGGCTGGCTCTAATTTAAACTGACTCAGAGCCGACCATGCGGGATCATGCCTTTAAGGTTAACACGTTAGACCTGAATATGAAACACATCCGCTCTGTGGGTTTAACTCCGTGGTTTTGCATGCGAGGTGTGTGTTTATCTTGGTGCCTTGCTGATGCATTTGTATAAGTTTGGCTAACTGTCTCCTAGAAATTACGTTTTTATGCAACTACTTTGTTACAGCAAATACGTTTTGGAGGAAATGTAATGCTGCCCGAATTACTTATTAGGAAGTGGCAATTTTCAAAATGTTGATACTAAACATATCAGTAAAATGTTTGCTGACAATGTATTTCATTTGTTTTCCTACAATATCTGCTATTGCAATATAATAATCGAATAGAAACTAAACTATGATTAAACTTTTTTATGGTTATGTTTAGATACTCACAGCACTTGGTTAAGATTAGGAAATGATCGTGGAAAAAGTCAGTGACTTGAAGCTCAACGTTTTTACTACTGACAATTAACTGAAACCATAGTCTGTCTCCAAACTTAACCAGAGTTTTCCTACAACGTAATTGGGGAAAGAAAATAAAAGTATATAAACATAATTTATAGGAGGAGTCTGTCCTCCCAAGAAGAATATCAGCATCAGTTGTTTCAGCAAGCGTCTCAAAACAACACGTTTACCTTCTCTCTCTCTCTCTCTCTCTCTATATATATATATATATATATAGAGAGAGAGAGAGAGAGAGTTGGTATTTGCGGTCAGGAGGGCACAGATGGCCAGCAGACGACAGATGTTGAAGCAGTGGCTTGGCAGTCTGACCTAACCGTGACAGAAACTGTTTGCCCCTCTTCTCTTCTCACTAGACATGTTTGATCAGATGGACATTGTCCTGCTCTCCCTTTTCCACTCCACACTTCTTGGATTGCTCACCTATTTCCACTCAATCTGCAGTGATGTGTGAACTGTCCCGTTTCCTGTGCCAGCGCTCAATTATTACAATCTGCCTTCCAAAGATAACTCCCCTGCCTCCTCCTCTCGTCTAGTTCCTATCACCACAATACTCCCACGTGCTTTTCAAACTCCAAACCTGGAGAGTCAAACTGTCATGGCTGAGAACTATTTTAACATCAGTTTCATGTTCAGTCTGCTTTATGAGGAATATGAAAACCACAGAGTCAGAGGAAAAGGCTGTTTTGTCAGGATGAGAATTCGTGGGAACTGACATTGTCGAGCAGATTAGGACCAGCAGTGAGGAAAAGATGCAGAGACCCGGAAAGAAACAGGAACTTGGACTATCTCATAAACTGGTTTTCTAATTATCTACAATGTGATATTTTGTCTATACATTATTCAGTTCTTTCTTTGATTTTATACATGCATATCCTTTATTATAGCTCATAATACACTATAAAATAACACTTTGTGTTTTTGTGATTTAAATTGAACAAACTTACTGCAAAAAAAAAAGAAAAAGAAAAAGTTACTGTAAATGTAATTCTTGCCTTTTCATCTCTCAAGTCTCTTCTACAAGATGCCTTGGTGTTTTATCTGATGAAAAATTGAGCTAGAAATTCAGTTTGCAGTAAGATAACAAAATCAACTGGTCTTATCAATAAAAGCAAAGATTACAGACCTGTGACTTATTACACCAACCTTATTAAGATAATTTCTTTACAAAAAGGTTAGAAAAAAGATTGACTTGCGACAGTTAATAGGCAGATTGAACACTTCTGTGATTTGATCATTATTTTATTGTTTCTTTCTTTCCTCATTGATAAAATCTAATTTTAGTTGTCATTGTTTTATGGGGATATGTCTATGGAAGCCCACTTTTAAAAATCTGCACAATCTCTTTTTTTTAAATCCTTTAATGTATTATTTTTTGTGTTTTGTTACATGTGCAAAGAAACTAAACTAGTTTTACTCTCTTCTGTCTCCTTGAAAGATGAGACTCTGTGGACAAAACCATCTGTACAATCTTTGAGTCTCTGCTCCAGTTATTTTTGCTGATCAGGGCAAACACACACTGCAGTTGAAGAAAAAAAAAAACAGGAGGCTGGCGCTGTGAGCCCTGCTGTGAATGAAACTGAAGAGCGAACAATAGGGAGGGCTGATGTTGCAAAGCTGAGGATTAATCTCAGAGAAACACAACTGCAGAGGAGCAAAACAGTGTTTTGGGGTAATATTGTAAATCATTCCTATCTGTCCTATTTAGAAAATGTTACTCTCCTCACACACCGCAGGGTTCCTCTGACATTTGAGCCATTTCATTTAAAATATATTTAGCTGTACCAATCTTAATTGCAAAGGAATAATTTACCATATGTTTGCTGTGCTTGATAGATACATTTTGGAATTTTTAATAACCCAATAAAACAGGGAGACAGACCTCATGAGCGACACAAGCAGACGGAGGAGGTCATATTTAAGGGAACAGATTTTCAGAGATACAGTATGAACAATACTGTCCCCTCCTATATATTATAATGTGCCATACCATGCAAGATGGTTCCATCCTTGAGGGAAAAAATAAATACTGATGATGATGAAGCAGGGAAAATGTGCAAACTGAGACACATTAACTTCCATAGATTTTTCTTATATGAGCCCATTCTGGTAATATAAAGGAGGATTTTGTCCCCTCGCAACCCACCCTTACACCACCCACCCGCAGACACAAACGCACACACATCCACCCCCTTATTGTTTGCAAACCTTAATTTGCAATTAAGGTTTCTAATGCTTTAGTCTTTTGTGCTAATGATTTTTCAGAAAATGAGAATTGCAATGGTTTACCATCAATATCTGAGAGCTCTGATGATGGTATCTACCCACTGATAAGCTCTAATTACACTAGATTGTTTTAATGATATCTTTGGGATCACTGAGCATATTTAACAGCAAGCCTCGCTAAAGTCTTTTTAAAGAGTAATCCGCATCACTCTGTCAAACTTTCATACAGCTAACTTAGATACACTGCATTTACTCTTCTTGAACGGCCCTCATAAGTTACGCCAACCCCGTTAGTTACTGTTGCTATGCGTGTTAAGCTTCCCGTACTCTCAGTGTCATGTTCCATGGACCTTGTCTAGACGTGTTTATGTCTGTGTTTAGTTCCTGTTTTATTTTGAAGTCATGTCTCCTGTTTCCACTGTGCTCCTGCCCTCGTGTCTCTGTCTTGAGTGTCATTACCCTTGATAGTATTCACCTGTTCCCCAGTGCTCACCTGTGCCTGATTCCCCTCGTTAGCCTTTCCCTATTTATGCCTGTCCTTTTCCTTTATTCTCTGTTGGTTCATTGTCATGTGTTCAGTGTTTCCTGGATTTGTTTCATGTTCCTGCTTTTGGATGTTTTTCTCGTGCCCCTGCGTTTTCCAGAGTGTGGACTTACCTGTTGTTTGCTTGCTTGCCTGCCTGCACCTACAAGTGAATTGGTAACCTGTTTCATCTCCCGTGACTGTCTGTGTTTGGGTCTTTCTCCTGACATTCCTGGATACTACGGTAATAATAATGGTGGTAGATTTAGCGCTCAAAATTCTTATTAATCTTTGAAACAATGGGTCCTTAATTTTAGACAGGGGCAGATAAACTTTTCATTGCCAGCCCACAATCATCAATTTTGTCAGTTGAAATGACACATTCTTATGAGCTGTTACTAGCTAGCTAATTAAGCATTGGCTGCATGACTTGGTTGAAAACACTGCCTCCTTCAGACATTTTAATATTTCCTGCTGACTTGCCTTAAAACAAGGATCCTGTCAAAGGGATCTTAAATATGAATTTGATGGCAACATATCATATTGTGCCAATAGCCAGAGGTTAATGTCCCTGTATTTTCAAACAGTATGTTTTCACTTTTAATATTACATGAGAGAAGAGGCTGTTAGGATGAGGACTGACCAATGTGTCTGGCAAATGTAGCTAACGCAGAATTTCAGGTAACGTTGGCTGGGGTTACTGTTTTGCCAAATCCAATAAAGAGCAGTACAGAGCTGCTAACGTTACCCTAATAACATCCAGACAGTACTACACTGTGGGTGTAACTAACTAATGTAGTTAATGTGCCTCTTGGCCTTGGAAGTAACAGGTAGCTGTTTTCTTCCTACTACTGTATTAAGCTGGCAAACCAGGTATGCTCATGATTTTATCTTATGTTAGAGCAGATATACTGTTTAATCCATTCCTTACACTTTTGCTCTTTTGTTTTTGGTTTTGGAGAAACCGCTCTTACCTCACCCCCATGCACACTGCTTCAGTATGCTGAGAAAAGTTATGGTTGCTAAGTTATGACTGAGCAATCGCTGTTTGGGTTTAGCAAACAGTCCATTTTTATGATGCTTCGTTTTAAGGGATTGCTGAGAAATTAGCAGAAATGAGAGATGCAGACATTATTCAGTTATGTGCCCCTTCCAGGCACATAACTTTGTCTTCATAAAAGCCTTATAGAATTTTCTTCATACACTAGTCATTGTGTTTACTTACTATTTCATATTAAGGATATTTAAGTGCTGTTGTGAGGACAGCAAATGGCTTTTTTTTCTTATCCTGCAGGGTTTTTCTTGTTTTGTTTTTTAAATCACAGTTCTGAGGGACTGGGCGTCTGTGATTTGAAGCTCCTTCTATTAGGTTTAAATTTAATCTGCAAGGCAAACTAGCTTTCATTCTCCTGAGGCAAACTACTCCAAGTGATGATGTGAGTGTGCAAAGCTGCTGTGCGTTTTTGTGTATGTGACAGAGAGGATCCAAGTACTGTCTGTGAGGCTCTTGGGATGCTCCATCACTTCTAAACAGTGCAAATTGGAAACACTTAACCTCAGGGCAGAACATTAATACCATACATCCATACAGGGCTGGGGGTATAAATAGTAGCCTGATTCTGTCTACAATCAAGTGGTCTGACTGCATATCTCAGCATTTCCATTACAGTGGTGTTGGTTCCCATAGCTGTTACACTGCCTGGTGTCACAGCAGGGACCTCTTTAGCCCCATGGCTGAACATGCTCTGATTAAATGTGATCATAAGTGAGAAAATAAATTAAATGTATCTTGACAAGTTTACACCTACATGTAATGTGAAAGGGTTGCTCGTAAACGGCCAACTCTGTAACTCTCCCCTTAGCGATAGTGATCCTTTTTGCTGCTTTTGAGCACTCATAGTTTTGGTTTTTACGGCCTGCAAATGTTTTCATTTACTCATCTAACCGCTCTCATCAACTTCATGTTTCCAGCTGCAAAAGGTAGCTGTTTTCAGCAAAAAAGCTCTGATAAACCCACTGTACGCTACCTGCCCAGCACACAGCAGACAAAGTTAGTGACTAGGTAGTGAACGAGCATTTAGCAGGCAAAGAGCCAGATATTTCTCTCCAGAGTTGGTGGAGAGAAAACAACGCTAAAAAGAGTGAATATTGGACTTGCATTCATGCACACAACTTTGCTAAACACTGTTGCTACCTGTATGCTCAGTGTGTAAATTGGCCACTGTTTGCTAACATATTCGGCATATCAACTTGATAAGGTGATAATGTCAACACTGCAATGCCCCCAAGTGGCCAAAAAAAAATCAATGAATACAGGTTTGCGTTAGTGGGTACACCAAAAGACTGACATCGTATAACAGTCTCCAAGTTCTCTAGAGAAGACTCCTTAATTAAAATAAGCAGTCTCCTTGTCGTTCTTAACATATCAAACTGAACCCCTTGAAAGCAATAAACAGCTTCCAGGTGGCTGCTACACTCAACATTCTCATTTAAACGCTTAAAGTAATCCAAGTCATATAGTCGCTAGACAGCACCATGTACTGTAGATGCTTGCCAGCACTGCTTCATGGTAAATGGACTTTCCTTATATCGGGTTCATTGGTGAGTCCAGTACAAAGAAAAACATGGAACATTCTTGAAATGAGGAGACATGATGTCTATTCACAAATGTTCTTGACAAAAACGGAGGCTTGCTATTCTGCTGCTTGTTCCAGTGCACTGTTTTTGCTGATGTATGATTGTCTAATGGTATTGTGTGAAGTAACAAATGAGAATCTGTCGGTGAAGATGTAGTGCTTTGCTAGTTCATTGCCAACTTGCCTGACCATTGCCTGTCAAAAATTGATGAACTCCTCCTTAAAGCCATCACAACAACTCATCTGAAAGTCCACTGGCACTGTGAGAGCTACAGTGAGTAAGAAAAATGGATGTGTGGTTAAAATGGATGTTGTAATCAACAAGGTCTCTATGTAAGACGTGATTTGATGTCCATTTTACTCTTAGGACAAAAACCACTACATCCCTTCAACAGACACTGCTCAGCTTTTTTTTTTTTTTTTTCTGCCATTAGACACATTTTGCATTCACTAGCAGCCACTTACAGTCTGGCTGCTGGATCCTGCTCCACTCCAGGATCCAGTTTGTTTTGCTTCTCTAGCTGGGACACATACAGAAATGAAGATAAGTACTGAGGCAGACATTACTTTAGTGTGGATGCAAGGTCAATAACAAGAGATGTGGTGCTCAGGATATGCAGTAAGAGATGTTTTACCGGAGGGTCACAGCTGTCACGGTGTGGTTACATCCTCAATCAGGGCTCTTGGCATTAAAGGCTTTGCTGGCAATATAGGGCAACTTGAAACATTATATAGGCTATACTCTGGGATCCATTATTGTACTTATAGAGATATAAGAGCAGCAGTAGTTAGTTTAATTAGTCGTTGCTTCCAAATTAGTCAGACTTTTAGACATGCTAGTGGCGTGGCATTATGGATGGCAATGTCGGTCTCCCTGTCCACCACTTTGGTCCAGACTGAAATGGCTCAACTTGGGTGAACTGGCATGGAATTTGATACAAGTGATGATGTTTGCTTGTCCTGTGAAATATATCATCTATTCAATGGATTGGCATGCAGTTTTGTACATACATTTACTGTACATATAGGATGAATCCTACTGACTTTGGTGATCCCCTTCCTTTTCCTCTAGGTGCCACAAGGTTATTTGTCCAATTAGTAATGCAAATGTTAGCATGCTAACATGCTAAACTAAGATGGTGAACATGGTAAACATACCTGCTAAACATCAGCATGTTAGCATTGTCATTGTGCATGCGTTAGCATGCTGATGCTAGCCCTTAGCTAAACAGCTATGCTCATAGCACTGCTGTGCCCAAGTATAGCCTCACAGAGCCACTAGCATGGCTGAAGACTCTTGTTTGAAAATGTGTCAGAAAAGATATCTGGTGATAAGAGAGGCAAATAACAAAAGACCTACAAACGATACAACCATTTCCAGTTGATCTAGAATTGACCACACTAGTAACAAATCCTGCCCATGTTTTTCCCCTAAGATAGCTATCACCACCATCTATTACACAAACAACTTGAAAAATCAAAAATATTAATCTGACTGTCCTGGTCCTAGTCATCCATTCCTCTCAAGGCCATGTGGTTTAGAAAATATTGCGTTGTATAGATGGACAACTGTGTTCCAACTGGGCAGAACACAGACATGCTAGTAATGCATTGGGATAACAACAGAAGTGCTCCTGTATCCACTTGAAACTGCAGGTTGGATCAGAGATAAAAGTGGTAGATGTCTTAGATGAGCAGACTAATCTTTCTTATTCCTCAGATTAGAGGCTTGAAGGCGGACAGCAGATGCCAACCACAGAGAGGCTGTACACTGAGAGGAGTCTGTGGTCAGAGGATGTGGCTTTGTGGTGAGGGGCAATAACTTGTTTTGTAATCAGGGGTCTTAGAAGATGTATGGAGTAAAAACTGTCTCAGTAATATTTACAAATGTGTATTACATGATCTACAAATAAAAAAAAATAAGATTTGCAAATGTGTACAACGATATGTGCGTAATTTTGGGTACTCGCAAATGTGTGTTCCAACTCATACACAAATACCAAGCAATAAACACATAAAACAGTTTTACAGATGCACATATCACAACCTGAATAAATATTTATATTTTACGTGCAATGTTTTAATTCACAGATCTGATCATTTTCGCTTTCAAAAAGCTTCCTGTGCATACAATGTCTAAAAATATTTGACTTTGTTTTGTATTTATTTACAGATTTGTGTGCGCACGGATCGCCTGTTACGCGCAGATCAGGTTACTGGGGGGGGGTTTGAGACTTTTTTAACATCTCCAGCTCCACACATGCTGCGTTTATGTGCTAGTGGAAAACTGGGACATCTGGGCTTTCAGTGAATTCATGTTTCATTTCAAAGTGTGAAAGTACTTTGAAAAAAAGACTTACAGTAGGCTCTAAGTAAACGTTACTTAAGGCCTACTGTAAGTCTTTTTGTAAGTACTGAGCACGTATGGGGTACAATAGCACCTACTGGTAAACAGAGCCGGTACCTCTCAAGTAATTATGCTAACGTATTTCACAGTTATGATGTGCTACCAAAATGTAATATACTTTACACGGAGAATGGAATGAACGGCTTTGAGATTAATTGTTTTTTCCATTTTTATACAACAAGCTCTCTTGATCTCCCTTTTTGGATAAAACATTTGAACCT
The DNA here is from genome assembly GCA_002120245.1 of Maccullochella peelii. NCBI lineage: Eukaryota > Metazoa > Chordata > Actinopteri > Centrarchiformes > Percichthyidae > Maccullochella > Maccullochella peelii. The sequence goes on along the minus strand of LKNJ01002921.1, from coordinate 41,728 downwards.
GCATCTGTATCACGAAGGGTGACATTTTGAGTAAATACATACAACTTGTAAAGGCTAAATAAACGGATTCATACTCAAAAATCAACATGACATGCCAGAGATGTTTCAATCAATTTAATGAGTAGCTGAGACAGGTTTGACCTTCAATATATTGTGATCTTGTGCAAATCAGAAATAATTTACTGTTTGTTGTGACTTTGGAGTTGTAGGATTCTTGCAGCAAGTACAACTTTTCCCACTTCAAATAAAAAGTTTCCCCAGTGAATTCTGAATCACTTCTTCTTTGGTCCTTCCCATCCTGTTTTTGAATTACCTCTTCTGTGACTGCCACTCAGGAGAGCAGAACATAAATCCTGTTTGATCAGACACTACATGAAACATCTGATTGAAATACAACATCCGCAAATGACCTCTCTGTAGAGCGTTTCTGTCAGGCCATTACTGTCTGCAACACTCCTCTGCCCGGGTGCAGCCATTGGCACCAGGGATTTAGTGCACTCGAGGGCTCTGGTACATGTAGTGAGGATTAATGAGCAGACATGAATTCAAAGTAGACAAGTCTGTCTTTTACTCAAAACCACCTGCCTTTTAGATGAGCAGACAATACAAATCCCAACAGGAAATCATTAAATTGTTGGTTTGTTTACATTCTCTACCATGGGGGTTCAGTGTTACATTGTACATCAGGATTCACTCACGGGGCTGCTAGGTAAATGAATGTGCAGAGAGCCCTGGAGACAGCTTTAATCTCCCGGCGGCCTCTGCTCACTGGACCCGTTTCTTCAGTGTGAAGTTGCAGCAGGTTGCAGAGCAGCGTGATGCTAATGTAGCCAATGCTCAACAGTCTCACTAAGTACTACAACGCCAGACAGAAACGACATATATGTTCTTGCTAACTTAGACCATCAAGGAGGTCATGAAACCTTGAGCAGGAAGTGATATTTGGTCCTTCAGGCAAGGTGTGGATCCACGGATGTGACACTGTATTAAGGAGGTCATAGTCTGGTCAGAGAGTCCCATTAAGGAGGGCATACAGAAGTCAAGCTGTCTACTTCTGCTCATGAGGCTCATCGATTTCAATAGGCAGGAAAATCCATTTGAGTCAGGGCATTGTTGCTCAATTTTGGAGGTTTATCTTATAATGATGTATACTTCCACATCCAATACAGAGCTTTTAATTATGTAATCTGGATAATAAAGAGCCAGCCTGTTTAATTCTGATGAGTTATAATACAGATAAAATTTAGTACCCAATAATGATGTCACTTAATTATGGTTTTAAACAGGGAGTGTTGGCAGTAACTTACAGGCTGACTGTAAGAGAGTGTCTGTAACCACCACTGTTACTATTCCCTATTTACAAATACTACTGGCAATCTCATTTTGCACATGACTCAATGTAAGGCCTGTGCTGATGAATGATATATAAAAGAGAGATAGACACACACTAAACATCTCTGGGTTAAAATTGGCCCAGTTTGGGTCAATATATCATAGACACAATAATAGGTTAATTTTACCCAATACCCATGGGTAGAAAACCACTGGGTCACCAATAAAACCCAAGACAATGGGTTGTTTTGACCCAGTGTTAGACGTAACAAGCTCAAGTTTCACCTGAAAACTGTCACAAATGTATTGTTAGTTGTACAAATTGATGTGCATATGACATTCAAAATGACAATTATTAATGTGTGTATTAATAACAGGTAGAGTAGATTATAACAGTTCACAAACCTACAGTAAAGTAAAAAAAATGGACGGACAGACAGATCTGTGAAATGTGAGTGAATAAAACAAACATTTTAAAATATGATTTTTTTAAAGCTACTTCTTGACATTTCTGTGCTATTTCTCTCATTTCAATTATATCCTCATCCTTTTCTGCATTTAAATGACATTTTTGACAAGCTTTTATGCTCATAGTTGTCCGTCCTCTCATAAAAGGCTTTGAAGGTTTCTCTGAAAAATCACATAATGGTCTGTACTTTAATAGTAATTAATTGATCTCTAACAGAAACCTTCAGCTTTGAAAAAATAAGCTGTTCTTTCTCTAACAGGTCCATTTCCTTCCCCATTCATCCTTTTGAATAGGATGAGTGTTTTTGTTTAGTTTATCACTGAGTTACTACAGGTTAAAAGTTTAGTACCGCATTTGTCATATTTTTGTATATGTCCATGTGCAGTGTACTTGGATAGGAGTAACAACCCGTTTAATTCTAGTGACACTGGTCGTATATAAAGTGATGTTTTTTCTCAATACACCTGACAGTAAAGCTTAAAATGAAACCTGTAGCCCTTGGGAGCTAAGAGGAAAATTTGTCCATTCGAGTCAGGATACAGACAGTCTCTGATTCACTGTTACTACTAAAGGACGGATGGAGTAACCTAAGGGAGTGTGAGAACTGTACAAGTCAGAAAAGCTGATATGAAGCGCTTGAGGGGAGTTAACCACAGTCTCTGAAAAGGTTGAACTTTCTTTGAGGTACAGTAGTTTCACTGGCACTGCCTGAGGTGAGATGGTACGAGTCTCTCTAGGAAACTTCAGTTGCCCAGTCGATTACGGCTACTGTCATTCCCCAGAGAAATCATGAAAAACAGCAACACGAGTTTGGCTTCCCAAACTCTTTGGGATGTTTGCCATACGCCATAATTGCTTATTTCCTTGCAGCAAGGTTTTGTAATTCAGAGTAAAGCACGGAATAGTAACTACCCAGAAATCTATCTTATTGAAATGTGATGACAACCTGGGCCATATTTGTTTTTCTTAGCCAGTGTTTTATGGAGTGCTTGGCCCAAATGAAATACAGAAAATACCCGCAGGCATTCTGTGGAATAAAATAAATGATGAATTGAATTTAAATGTCGAATAAGGCTTGTGGCTCGTTCCCAATCATCCAACCAGGTAGGAAAATCAGGAGGGCAAAAATTTATCATTAATTGTTCTATTAGATTTGACAGGAGGCCACAGTGCCCCACAGTATTTCCCAAGTAAGGATGTGTGTACAGTAAGTTGGACATTGCAAAACAATAAAATAAAGCATGTCGGAAAAAATCCTTTGACTTTGAGTTCAAGGTGAAGATTAAATCAGGCAGAAAGAAAACACTGGAAATCATTTCTTATTTTCTAATCCTGATTAAGTTTATTCCTGACCTCACCTTGCAGCCTCCATTGAGACTGATCTGTCTCCTTGTTGCTGCTTGAGTTGCTGCTTTGACTCAAATGAAACACAGCAGGTCTGAAGTATTTTACTGACAAAGACACAAGGACGAAGTCACAGGCTACCTCAGTCAGTGGTGCCCTCGCGGTATCAGGAACATTTACTGTCACTTTGAATTGCGAACACACTTTTCAGCAGCAACTTAAAACAACATATTCTGTCCTTGGGCAATTCAGGATTTCCTTACCTGTCTGCACACATCTCCCACGTTGTCTTTTCATTGGTCGAAGCTCCTCAGGCTTACACTAATCAAATATCTGGTCCACCACACTGAAGCTACAACATACATAGTTAAGGCACATTAAAATGCCAACAACAATGTACAATTACAGTATCACATTAGAAAATAGTGGTTCTAACGTCATACTGAATACACTGCGTAATTATCCACATTAACATCTGTTTTATCAATGTCTAATTATTTTTTAATTTATCTTGTCCATCAGAGTGAATGAATCAGTGAGTGGCTAAAAAAACATGTCAGCTGCTGTTTAATTCAGCATGCAGTGTGTATGACAGTCACAAGCTGTCAAATCTATCAAGTCATTCATCAGTTATGTATGAACAAATTGGTCAAACTGTGCAACACATAATAGAAGAGAATAAGCGTCTTTTAAATAATAGCATAATGAAAGCAATTGAAGGAACTGTTTATAGCATGTGTAAAATTGCCTTTTCTGTCATTGACAGGGCTTTTTTGAGGCTATTATTGTAGCAGTTACATCCTGATTTGAGTAAATGATTGTATGGAGTCCGGCTGAATAAGCAAGCAGAATGCTAGATATAGTGTCTCTTACTATTAAATTGACATGACGGCTTGAATTGTAGCTGATTGATTCCACCTCTAGACACAAAAGAATAGTTTGACATTTTGGGAAATATGGTTATTGGCTTTCTGGTGGGGTTAGATGAGAAGATTGATACCACTCATGGTAAATATAAAGCTACAGTCGGCAGCTGGTTAGCTTAGCTTAGCATAAAGAGTGGAAACGGGGGAAACAGCTAGCCTGGCTCTGTCCAAAAGTAACAAAAGCTCAATAGTTAAAACATTATATCTCGTTTATTTAATCTGTATAAAAACCGAAGAGTAAAAACAACAATTCACAATCTTACAAGGGGTCATGTGTCGGCTACTTCTTATCATCAGCAATGGCCTTTTATTCCCTCGGTTATTTTGAGCCACACTTCTGAGCACAGAACATTAACATGCATTGAAAGCTCTTCTTTTAATCCTCCTCTGAGAGAAGCTTTTGGTTATCAGACTCCCATCCGGGCCAGTCAGTCACTCGGCCTCAGTGCTTCCGCTCCAACCACCACACTGTCTGAGATATTGGATTTATTCAACTTCTTCTGTTTGATGGCGATAATCTGATTGCACATTTAGTTGATTTAATTTGGTATGCTTGAGACCAGACCATGCAGGGCTGTTGACAGACTATTAGGCTGTGGTGAGGGGGATCTCTCAGATGAGGCTGGGTGTGTGTGTGTGTGTGTGTGTGTGTGTGTGTGTGTGTGTGTGTGTGTAAGCTGAGAGGGTCTTCTTCATATTACATGGGGATGTAGTAGCTTTGGTAGATTGGGTTGCTTCGACTCAGAGTGTGTGTACCCAGGGGATTCTGCTCTGCCTGAGAGAGACGATAACACGACCTCTCAAACATAGCTAATGAGCTCTATCAACCTGACTGATGACGCTCATGCATTAACCAAACCGATGATTACGGTCTCTCTCTCTTTTTCTCTCTGCTGGATGTGCTAATTTAACTGAGCAGCATTCTACGATCGAACTATGAAGAAGTGTTTGTGTGTAGGCTAGCCTTTGTATCAGTCATGTGACACGCTTTCACAGGCCGAGACAACAATGCTGTGACAAACATTTGTAATTGTGAAGGGGAGAATATTTGAATTTACCCACATCTGCTTGCTGGGTTACAAGGTTTCTGACATTAAGTTTGCAAATTGGCACTGTCCATCACAGTCCATTTAAAAAAGGCAATTACTTTTAATTTACGACTTCAAATAGTCCAAAACCTATTACTTTTCAGATTAATTAGGCTACATACTGTATGTACTTGCTTCATTGAATTGTAATAATTACTAATATCACAAATCTTAAACTCTACACACGTCACTGGGAAATGTTTTTTTCCAGCTAAATTCTTGTGTGCTTCATATCTCAACCAAAATTTAAAAAGTGTTTTTCAAACATGTTTGGATCTTTGGTTATACTTATTTATGTTCCTACTGTTTTCATGTGAACTTAAAATAGGTTGAAAGGTAAAGTAAATGCTGTAATGTATACACTGGCTTACCTTAGAAATGATGAATTGGTTAATGCAAAAACAGACCAGTTTTTGATCATTGCCTTATTTTGTATGCATGAGCTGCTCCCGAGACTGGCAGCTCACTCATGCTCGCTCACTCAGTGTGGGTGGAGTGGCGTGATGAATGGGAGCTGCCTGGTGAGGGGATTTATACAACAATAAAAGAGTGATCAATAGCTAAACCGAGTTAGCAAAGTGCAGTTTAGATAAGCACCCAACATATTTAATAGTTTCAGCGGAGTGTTTCCAAACAAGTCAAGTCAAAAGTAAAGAAACATTCTTTTACTTTCTTTCTGCTCTCTTGGACAAACAGAGACACAGATACAGAGAGAATGAGAGTGGATGATTACAAGACACACAGAGAGAGCACTAAGAAAAAGGCAGTGCTAGTAGCAGTACACACTTTGTGAGAGCATTTCCATGTTAATAATGATGTGATATCGGATATTTTCTTGCATTTGTGCTCTGGGCAATGTCATAATTGCAGAACTAAGGCTTTGTTTTGAAAAGGTTGCCTCTTACAATTCATCATTTTCAGTGACTCCACGAATATAACTTATAATATACTGTATGTCACCTATGCACTTAGTATTTTGCAGTATTTTCTTTAAACCAAAACACTGATGTAATCCGTTGTGATGTAATTTTATCTGGCCCAAAGCACATGTCACAGGTCACTCACAGTGTTAACTAATTTAGTAATATATGCGTGATATCCTTGAGACATACAGAATTTAAGTAGCTTGGTGACTTGGTGAGACATGTGGATGTTAAATATTCATTCACAAATGCACACCTTCTGGTGCACCATGCCTCTCCAGCTGTGCCACGCTAAGGATCCTGGGAACTGATGATAGCCGCACGCATCCACCCTGAAAGCCTGTCAGAGAGCAGAGGGATGGAAAATAACACACTAGCTTTATGGCCTAATCACACACAATCTCTTTCAGGACACAAGCCCAGTTCGCAGGCCTCAGGGAGAAAACATAAACACCATATCCATTAACCTTTTCCCCAATATATTTAATGCTTATGTAGTGAGGAAAACATGCTGTTTTCACCACTTCTCTTATTCTAGACGCCAAGGACATAAATAAATGATCCATGTTGAAATAAGCCCCTGTGGTCTTTTCTTAAAGGAAGCAGACCCTAAACAACATTATATACATAATTAGTTGTAGGCAAACAAGGACATGTCAGTAATTTCAAATAAATATTCTAAGGATATATTTTGTTTGTTTATTTTTTTGTCAGGGTCACTGTTGCATCAGAAATCCGGTCATTTTGAAAACTACCACTGTCACTGGAAGTCTCTCTCTTTGCTTCACACAGCTCTCTTATTTTGGTATGGCTGTGCAGAAAAATGTTCAACCACAGTTCAAACATCTGCTTTTCTTGCATTAATCACACGCTGCTGAAGAAGCAGTCGAGACGACTCCTTTGCACAGAGTTTTGGCAAGAAAGTACAACACAATAGTCTGCGTAAGCTGTTAAGATTAGCACAGTTGACTGAAATTTTTTTGTAAGTAATTATCAGCTTTTTGAAAGTGAGAATCTTAAACAGGTTGCACTGTCTCAGCAGGGTCAGAGTATGATCATGTTTTATATCACAGGGATAAGTCAAGTAAATTTTTATTTATATAGCCCAATATCACAAATCATAATTTGTCTCAATGGGCTTTACAATCAGTGCTCTATCCTTAGATCCTTGAATGTGGAAAAACCCCCAAAAACCCTTTTAACAGGGGAAAAATGGAAGAAACCTCAGGAAGAGCCACAGAGAAGGAATTCCTCTCCCAGGATGGATAGACATGCAATAGATGTTCAATAGATGTAGAAGAATAGATTCACAACAGAAAGTCATACTATATACAATTATGCTGACAAAATGTAGATTGTAAAACATAAGTGCAGAGGATGGATGCAGGAGGACAATTGAGCAGCTTCAGGTGTCGCCCACTAAGTAGGATCTGAGCCACACCACCTCCTCTCGACCATATCGGAAAGATGACAGGCCACACAAACACAGAAGAGAACAACTCCATTCACACAGAGAGGAGAAACAAACAAACACACACACGGTGGGAAAGAGAGCCATGATAACATGCAAACTAGGGAGAGAGGGAGAGAGGGAGAGAAGGGGAGAGGCTGAAACTGAAAATAACTACTTTGTATGACATGTTTAAAGTTGTTCGGCCACACTCAAAGGTGGGGTGCCTCCTTTCTCACCTCCGTATGTCTGGCTAATTACGGCATGATGTGGCTGTCAATGTCGGATTGGTGGTTTCAGGAAGTTACAGAAATAGTCAGATGCAGCCCTCCCAATTCCAACGTCGGAAAGGTGTGGGGGGAGGGGGTTTACGAAGCTATTCAACCATCCGGCAAGCAGTTCTGGCACCTTAAAGATACTGGTAAGTTGAAACTGAGCGGTTTTAATAAGTCAGTGTGAGCCAACCTATCCAGTGGCTCTTGGCCACAATAAGGAACAGTGTGTGCTCTCAAACAGCACCATACCCCGGGCTAGAATCAATACTTAACTCTCTTATAAGCCAACCTGGCATTCAGCCAGCCAGAACGACGGTCCGCTAGCCACTGCAGCCTACATAACCAATAATCCAAGAAAGCCAATCTGCACATGCTTTCTCTTTTTTCTTTTAACATTATGAATGTTCACCAATACAAAAGACACAGCAAGTTAAAACCCTCTTTCACATACATTGTAATTTATTACAATTTTTATTATTCACCATTTAGACAAAGTTTGATAAGCGGACACAATATATGATGAACTTCATACACCTGAACACAGTCAGTTTTTACTGATTGGTTGCTCACAGCTAATATACTGTACATAACCACCTTTAAGAGAAAATAAAAAGGAACACACGGATTTGGGCCTCTTTAAGAATACATTGAGACAGAACCACTTTGGTCCAGAAAGGGGAGTGACCCAAGCTGCTGGCTTCAAAAATATATATGGTTATGGTCACAGCTTAAAATACATGTATTAGTTTGAAATAAAATTAACAATATACTTTGACCATACTTATATACTCTACTGAATACTATTTTACTCAAGGTGCACAACATTCCTTTGTTACTGTGTCAGTATGCAAACATTTCTCCTGCTCTGCAAAACAAGAAAAACACCTCTGATAACAGCAGCGCCAGAGTGTGTGTCATGCTCCCAGCTCAATTCTGAGAATTGGATATCTACCTGCTCTATTACAATCCTCAGCGGACACTGATGAAAAATAGCCTACAATTTTTTATACCGACTCAACACGAGCAACTGGCTGAAGTGTAAATGCACAGAGCTATTATCTGAATGACAAACATGTCGCTGGTTTGCTCTAATTTAGCTCTGAACTACAAAATGGCACTGACGAGCTTCCATAATAAAACACAGAGCTGTGTCTTCTTTATGCCTTATATAGGCATGGCTTCTGGGAATGTCATGTGGTGCGATACTGTATGCTAGAGTGAGACTGACTCATAACGACCTCTGACCTCTGTGCTCTGTGTGAAGCCAGTTGCACTTGTTTATACCAACCCATCGCATATCTGGCTGCAGCCAATGATTCTTCCTACTGTAACACAACCACATACTGAATACTGGATACTGAAACTACACACATTCATACCCACCTGAAAATATACAGTACACACACACACATTCACACAGACATGCCATGAAATATATTGACAGCCATCAAATAAATCACCTGTATAAACACATATATACACACAGTATTTACCAATTATAAATTAACATTGTGCAAATAGTCATACATACAAAGTCAAGTTGAGTGAGTTCTGGCAAAATGTTTAGCAACTGAAATATGAATGAATGCGCTGCAGGAGGCGTCCCTTCTTAAAAATAAATGCAATGTATTCAGAAGCAAATGTACCACTGCTAATTTTGCATTCTGTGTCACTAGAATGCTTACTAGAGAGGTTTTGTTCTACTTTAAGGGTCGGAGTTTTGTTCTCAGTGTCCACAGCCCCTGCAGACACAGGATAAGGCTGAATAATAAATACTGTCTGTAGAGCAACTGGGCGCATGCAGTCATTAATGCATTAATGCTTTTTGGCGTTTGCACAGTGGAGATACTGATTTGATGGAACTGTACGGCACGCATCCTTGGAAAATGATTCACCCAACTTAGAACTCACTAAATCTGCGCAATCTGCATGCATGAAAGCCTATATTTAACACCGTAAAAAACACCCTAGCCAGAGATGACATGTTCTTTAGAGTCACAGTGGTGGAGTCATACTTTATGCATGTGTGGCTTTACAGGTCTTGACCAAATGCTGTGTATTTTTATCGTTGATTTGAGTGATGTCTGAGTTCCCCTATCCGCTTCCATCTCAAAGATTGAGTGCTTCATTAGGTATGCCAAGGCATGTGAGTCAGATAACATCTTGATGGCAAGGGGAAAAGAAAACATATTTAATGGCACAGAATTGCAACTATTCCCCTTGAAAACACACCTGGCACATTTACACAGTTACAGCTGTAGCCCTCAGAAGTATCCAAGGTTTAGACCTACATAAAAAAGATTTCTTTTTATTCTAAAACACCTAAGTAAGTCAAGCGATGATCGTTTTAGCTTATTTATAATTCATCCCATACCATCTCTTGACCTATTTTAATGTCTATATCTAAGCCAGGAATGACCTGGTGAGAGCAGCTGCCAATTTCCAACGGGTCCGCTCAATGGGGCCGCTTGAACAACACTGTGGTCTTTTACTGTATGAGGTACAGTCAACAGAATATTTCATCTTTTTCTGTACATTTTCATCAAAGTCAGTATAGACAAATGATTTACAGATATCAGAGCAAAGACAAACAAAAAAGAAAAAGTATTTTCTTCTGTTCCCTACCATCTTGTTTTGTATCAACTTGTTTGGTCTTCTTTGTGTATGCAGTTCAATGTCCAGTTTGTCTTTAACCTCCAGTACCACAAAACACACATTTGATACACAGCACAAATTAAAGCAGAAGCTCAAGCAAGGACCCTGTGTCTTTTGTTTGTTGTTGTTTTGTTTCCTTTGTTGCTATTTGAGGTTTCAGGTTTGTTTCTTATTATTTTACATGGCTTATCTGCCTTGAGATACTGTTGTCGCATTGTTCAGCATGCAGCATTGTCTTTCACCGTCTGATAAACATCTAAAGAAATCCTTTCACAAGGCTCACAGCACATTAGACATCTCAGTGTGGATGTCTGCCGTATTATTCTGCGTTCTCAGGCTGTGGAGAGGGCTGAGTGCCACTTGGTCTCCCAGTGACACTGATCTTTGGGCAAAGACCGCTCTGACAGATGACTCTATCAGCCCAGCTCTTCACAGCCACCCAGGGCAGTATGTCAGAGCCAGATGAGAGCTCAAGGCCCTCCAACTTTCTTCATCAAGTTCTTGTTCCCAGCGGCTTTCACAGGTGGCTCTCCACATTCTCTCTCTGACCCTCGTAACACTGCGCCTTGTCCGCAAGACTGATGTCTTCCATTAGGGTGCAGTTGCTGATGGTTCCCTTGTGCAGAGGGGAGGCGCACTGGCCTGACTCCTTACTGTGGACCATACCGTTGTGGCATCCAGCCACAAGCTTGTGCCTCTCCTCAGGGCTGCAGACCGGGGCAGAGGTTTTGGCGATGTCTGGGAGATGAGACAGTCGAGACACGTGGTTCAACAGGCTGGCTGTCTTCGTGTTGGGGGTATTGCTGTAGGTGTGGCGGTATTCCTCCTCGATGTTCCTCCCTAGCTTCCAGCGCTTCCACTTCTTCAGGATCTCGGACTGGACCTGAGGAGAGGACGGAGACGAGAGTAGATGTTAATGTGTTAATGGGAGAAAAGACTGTGTTTTTTTTGTCGTGCAAGTGAGGAGACTCACTTCTTTGTTGACAAAGCAGTACAGGATGGCCACCAACAGGCCCTGTGGAGACATAGCAAAAAGGTCACTGTCATTATGTCACAGTGTGACACAGGCAGTTAGCAGCACAGACAGCACATTATGTTAATGTAATTCTTCCTGACACATAAGTAGTTACAGCGCTTCTCAGTTGTCTAGGGGAAGGGAACAAGCTCATCTGGAACGACGAGATGAAAGAACAACTTTTGCGGTTTGCTATTAATTAAGTACAGCATGAATTTTGAGATTGGGATTTGATTAGGAGATACATTTAATTCTCAGATGCAGTTGTGCATCTTCCTCTTAATCTTGTTAAATTAAGATTGACTCAAATTTGAGAACAGAGACCGTGCTTTAAAATTCCGTTGCTCAGTTCTCACATCTCTCCCTCAAACACGTTGTATGCTTTGTTTTTCAATTTTGTCTCAGTACAGAAACAACAGGGGGAATTATGGAACCACAAGACGCCTCATCAATGTCTCAACCTCCCTGATATCACCTTCTAACTCTCACTTGAACCACCAAACCCCTGATTCACCGCCCTGGTAGCCAAAACCCAGGACATTCTCCCTCAGCTGCATGAGAATGAGTTATTTCATAAATGATGTGGTCTTCGTTCCTGAAAATAATAATAGATGCTTTGGCTCAAGTTCTTTTCTTAGAGTCCAACCTGAAAGGAGGAGAAGAAGAGGTCGATGAAAAGCTTGGTGAGACGCAGACCGATGGTGGCCTTGGTGGATTCATCTGTCACAAAGATAAAGACCACCTGATGGATACCCAGCAGAGGGATCAGGGTTAGAGTCGACTTAGCCAACCTGAGATTGAGGGGATGAGAGACAAAGAGGGAGAAAGCACAGAATTAAGAATTAAGAGAGAATATATTTATTATGCAAAGAGGAAAACTGCTTTAACGTTTGAACTCACCTGAATTTGTAATCTGTGTATCTCATTTGGTGCGCTCGAAGTTTTGACACAAGAATTTTGATGATATGGATAAAGATAAGGAAGTTGATCTGTGAAAGACAGAGACACCGCATGTTGATGGTTTGGATTGCGTGACAAACAGATCTTGAAGGGTCAGTTCATCCAAAACATATTTCCCCACTTACTTATAGTGATATGCAGTCATGCAGATAGTTTCGATTTTAAGGTGCAAAGGTTTTGAGACAATTCCAGGCTGAAGCTTCGGCTGCCACCCCAAAACAATGGAGGTGTATGAAATTTTAATTGCAAAATTACATTTGAAAAACTTAACAGTAATGTGTCCTTCCAGAAACACAGCATAATCTACATACTTCATTAGAAAACTGTTGAACAGGGAACATACCAACATACCAAAAGTCTCAGATGAAAACCTAAAAACCTTTGCAGATTATACCAAATCTATCTGCGTGGATTAATACCAAGAGTGGTCAGTTCAAAACATGTTTTTTGTGATTTGGGTGAAACTACACTTTAACATTATTACACACATGGCATAAGCACATTGTTATCAGGGAACCTTTTCACAGCTGGCATTTCAAGAAATGGTGGGTGTTCTTCTGATGAAAATCACTTATGATGTGACCTTTTTATTTACAACTAAATTGTTGCCAGTAATTTGCAGGTGCTTGGAAGAAGAAAGTGAACATGCACACATGCAGTTATTGTCCAGGAATTTTATGGAGTTTTAAGGAGTTTTTGCAATTCAGTAGATTTGCTGGAATTAGGCAGAAGTTACAAGCCAAGGAACATGATAATAAATAACAAACAATACATATATTTTCAACTCAGAATCAGACCAGTACCACTTCAAGTTTCAAGTTTCACGATGAATGAAACTGTATAGCTACATATGAAGTGCAACTTGTATTAGTATATAAAGTAATGTTAACCAAATGCCATGATTAATAATGCATTTTTAGGATTAAATTGAAAAATAACAGTATATAAAGTACAACTGCAGGGCGACTAAAACCCAGATATAACCTCTGCAGCTTTCTGCATGTCCTTGTCCTCAAAATGATAAGCACACTGTGGATTCAACTACTCCATATACTGTATATATATACACACACACACTGCAATCTGTACAGTATCTACTGTATATATGTATGTATGTGTGTTATTTGCATAGACTTTGATCTTTGATGAATAATTTTAAAGCATCCTCACATGTTCTTGCAGGAGCAGCCACACACACAACTGTTTACTACTCTTGAACTTGAACATGGTGGGTTCAGGATAAAGGGGGAAACACTGAAATGGGAACCAGCCCGCCCGTCCCTGCAACAACTTAAACACAGGAATTCCTGTGGGATAAGGGCCACTTAGCAGGACGATTAAGGTATGGAAAATGCCAGGATGTCTGTGTAACTGGCCTGACATGAGAGCTGTGACAAATCTGACTTATTTAAAGGCTCAGAACTGACCTTTACAGACTACACCTACAATAAAGGGCCTGGTCGCTGTATGGATAGGGGTTAGCTAAACTGTGTAGCGGGTCACACTGCAAAACAAATCATAATTCTTTAATCCAAAAACTTTTGACTCTAAAGATGTTTGTCACATGTTGGACCTAAAGCACAGACAGCCTTTTACACTTCATGAATAAACGAGGCGTGTTAAATATTGTATAGTGTGTGAATGGGAAAAAGAAGAGTGCTGGGTAAACATGTAGGATTTTAAGGTGAGTACACTTATTTTTTGCCAATGTATTTTCAATCAAAAACAATAAACCATGTTAAGGAAATAGCATTTCATGACGTGAAAGGAGGGAATGGAAAGAGGGAGGAAGGGGAAATTACCACAACTGCCAGTAGTATTGGGGAACGGATGATCCACCAGTAATTCATGTTTATATTTTGGCCCCAGCACCTGAAAAAGAAGAAAGATCAGTGAGCGACAACTAGAAATACCTCACATGCTTTTAATCAACACATTTTATCATACTGATTTGCTAAAAGAAAGCTTTCCTCTCCCTGGCTGATGAAATGTGAGAGACTGACGGCCAAAATGTTTCCACCAGAGCACCATCACGGGTTTGCTTTACACAATGTTTTACGCAATGTGTCGGTGGTACGAACTTAAAATCCCTTTCACCGCCATATACTCCTGAAGTGTATATGATAGACCCTAAGAGATGAAATACAAGGATGTGCTAACACAACTGCTGTCCTGACATGATTTGGCGTCCTGCAGAAGATGAAACGTGTCTGTGTGAAAAGTTTAATTGCAGCCAACTCCTCGTGTACCAATTACGTGTTAAAGTGACCATGAGCTGCTGAGTATCAACATTCATATGTTTAGGAGAAAGACCGTCTGCCAACTTTCTGATATGAGGTGCTGTTTTGAGTGTGGAATCAAAATTAATGAGCTAAAATAAAATGTTTGGCAGGGTCTGATACCAGCTACAGATCCAGGAGTGAGGGAAATAGAGAAGGGGGACTGTGGAAACTTACTCTTGATTTTCATATAGGTATTTAACTACCACCCAGGGCACAAGGAATATTAACGGGTTACCTGTAAAGAAATGAGAGCTGTATAAATGCAAATGTAATTTTGTACACCAGTGTAACAGCCTTTTACGTTAATCTGCTCTGACTTAATTTCCTTTCATGCCAAACGTATCATACCACACATAACTACCTTGCATCCTCTGACTTGTGGACACACACAAACACACAAACAGACACCGGACAAGCCAGCTCACCCCAGCCAATGCACAGGTAGATTTTGAAATAGTTCCTCTCTGTAAACACGGTGATGACCAGGAGGTTGTGGAGGTAAATGCCTTCCACCAGCAACCAGTAGCTGTTGGCCATGATACTATACTGCATCATCACCACGGCGATGCGACAGCTAACTGTTGTCTGCAAGACAAGCAGTGAGGTTTATTTCACAAATGCTAAAAAATATCAGGCTGTCAGTTCTGAGTGATGTGAACAGTGAGTATCAGTGCTGCAGCAGATGGGACCTCCTTCTGCCGCTGGCATTCAGGCTTTGTGCCGACAGCCATGAGATTACAACAGCAGCAACTTTAACCTCAGCCTCAGCCAGCTGTGACCCCCAGCACAAGCACACAAAAACAAGCACTCTACTCATCAACCCACGTCGTTGACTCTCACCCCTTTTATGGATAATTAGCTGCTACAATTATTTTTGTGGCTACCATTACCCTTTCACAAGATTACCATTATTATTTCCTATACACACTATTTTCCTTTGTATTTTTTTAATTTATTATGAGTACTATACTGTTCATTCATAATTATGGCAGCACACATCATGGTCATATTGTTTGTACAATCTTTATTAGTAGTAGTTCTATGTTTTTAAAAGGGTAATATTATATAATATTATTTATAGGGTATACAAACATAATGGCCGCATTAGATAATCAGCATGATAATGAGTACTTGCAGACCATGGTCCAGTTGTAGACTAAAAAAAATGTAAACATTTTACATTATTAAAGATAATAATTTGCAGGATTGTGCAGCCGCATTGTCCCAAATTCTTTGGGACTGTATGAAAATGACTGCAGTTGGGAGGGAGGTTAAATGTTACATTCAACAACACCCTCCCCCTAATATCTCAAAATATAGTTCTGGGTTGGTACAACTCATTCCATCATTAATAACTAAAAAAAGACAAAGCATAAAGTATTTAAGACAGTGTAATCCAATTTAAACTTTAATATATTTATGAAATAATCATTTTCTATATGTGCTAAAATATATGGCAAACATAACGACAGGCTTAACATGTATTACAATATACAATATAGTACAATGTACAGTCTTTTAATGACACTGCCATTTATAGCTTGTTGTTTAGCTGCAGATCACTACTGACCGCATTGTTGACCAGCAGCTCCACTGGAGGCATAGATGCCTGGGGGAACCCCTGCTCCTGGTCTCCACTGAGGTCCTGCGATGTGATGTTGGCCTCCAACAAGGCGTCTTTGATGAGGATAGACAGCGCTCGCAGGATGAAGGAGGCAAACAGATTCATGTGGATGTTGTTCCTCATGCAGTGCAGTTTCCTGATGAATGAGAGGCAACAATGGTCTACAAGAAATTCTGTCTTTTTTCACCGTGATAATTCACAGATAAACTGCAAATGCAATACAGCTTCTACTTTTAAGGAATAGTTCGAGATTTTGGAAAATGTGGTTATTCACTTTCTTACTGCGTGTTAAATGAGGAGATTGATACCACTCTTAAGTCTGTTTGGTAAATATGAAGCTACAATCAGCACCTGGTTAGTTTAGCTTAGCACAAAGACACAACAACATAACACCAGCACCTCTAAAGCTGACTAATTAACATGTTATATCTTTGTTTGTTCAATCCGTACAAAAGCCAAACTGTAAACACATCAATTCGCTGTTTTACGGGAAGTTATGTGCCGGACTATGTCTTGGCTGGGAGCTGTTGCCAGGCAACCAGCAGAGATTCCAGGAAGTTATCGTCCAGAGCCAAGAAATAGTCCAGAACTTAAAACAGTGTAATATAATTTTACGCTTTGATATTAACATGTAAATTAGTCAGCTTTAGAGGTGTTGGGAGGCCATTATTTGTTAGCTTTGGACAGAGCCAGGCTAGCTGTTTCCCTCTGCTTCCAGTCTTTCTGCTAAGCTAAGCTAACCAATTGCTGGCTGTAACCTTATATTTAATGGACAGATATGAGAGTGGTATCAATCTTTTCACCTAACTCTCCACCAGAGAGCAAATAAGCATATTTACCAAAATGTCTAACTACTCTTTTAAATGTAATTTTTGCCCTGCCTGTAGTGATCTACTGTAGCAGTCAATAGGAATTGTTTCCTTATGTGTCCCACCATTTCTTAGAATTGATTTCAACTGAAAATAATTACCTGAAGAATATAAGGATGCCAAGCGCCAACACCAAAGCCACCAGTGATAAGGAATAACCCACTGTGTACATGATCCTAATATGGCCATAGTACTGCTGCAAATGAAAACACATACAAACACATGGACTTTAGATTTGTTTGCTTTATTTGAGAGGTGTGTTGTGTGACATGACCATTTTTTAGTTTCAGTTTTCCTTTTAACAATAACATTGTCTCTCATATGTGCTCTTTAAATGAGTTAATCTTCTTGTTTTCTCTCTATGTCTAATGCCTTAGAGAAAGAATAACAAGAGAGGCATTTCTTACCAGACTTGAATTATTAGAGTCACACTCGCTGGTATTCTTCGTCGTCACCCACTGGCCGTTTGCATCACATTCCTGATACAACATGCCGTGCTGAACTATACACACACACACACACACACACACACACACACACACACACACACACACACACAGACACTCTGTGATTTATTCTGCATCAACATGACTGCCACACAGTGTGTATCTTCTAAGCCACACGTCTCTTACCTTTATGGTGCCACGGCAGATACCACGGACACGACACACTGACAGTGGTGTTGGGGAGTCCATCCGGCCAACAGGCGTAATTGTCAAAAGTCCTGTTGCAGACAAGGTCTGGGGAGAAAAAGCATGAAGTATAATATAATCACAACCCTTACCCACTGTGTCTATGTCTGTGTCTATCTCTATGTCCTGGAGTGGTCTGATTGATGGAATACAGCAACATGTCTTTGAAGTGATGGCTGCTGGTGGCCATTATGGCATCTGTACACATCATGGTCTTTCATCTTGACTTCAGAGTAAAGTCCTCCATCGATGACCTTCCGCTTGTACCACACCTTTCCTCTTCTGTAAACAGTGCTGGTCCCTACACCTGCTAATTCGCTCTTAAACTCATGGGGTGACAGGAAGGGTGTATGATTGCTGCGGAGTGG
This sequence comes from Maccullochella peelii, assembly GCA_002120245.1. NCBI lineage: Eukaryota > Metazoa > Chordata > Actinopteri > Centrarchiformes > Percichthyidae > Maccullochella > Maccullochella peelii. The sequence continues at coordinate 23,456 of LKNJ01002921.1, read as the reverse complement.
TGTGATTTTGTGTGCAGTGTGGGAAGCGGCCTTTTTTTTGAAAGTTGGAGCGTCAGTGTTCTCCACCTCTATTTCACAAACTAACAGACTGTAATGCAACTGAAGGGCTGAATTCGCCATGTAGTTAAACACTGATGGAGCAAACCAGTTCTCTCAGCGTGAGCTGAAAGCAGAGAGGGCGGTGCAGCAAATAGAAAACTGGGAGCGGCTGCAAGCAAAGTGATTATACAATGGTTTGGAGCAGGGAGAGGAAATTGCTGCCACTCCATAGTCTGGTGACAGTGCGATCTAACCATTACCTGCTCTACTGCATTACATAGTTACCACTGCACCACAAGGTTTCTCTGGATAAAAGCATGCCCTTAATACCTACAATCTTTATCAATTGGTGATGTGGTGCCAGTGTAGCTCAAATCAACAATTTTATTTTAACATGGTGTCATTCATAGTGACAAACCCACTAAGAATTACCACCAAACTCTGTTTATTCCAGCTCTTCTGAGTTTCATAGCGTTATATAGAGCATTGTTTTGTTTTTACAGTCTACAATTTTACTGCTTTGGTTCACTCTCACTGCTGTCATAGCAGCAGCTGTTTTCAGCAAAATATCTCTGATTAACCCACTGTACGCTACCTGTTCAGCACCAAACAGCAGACAGACAAAGTTAGCGACTATCTGGTGAACACAGTGAAGCTTTTATGAGCTAAAGAGCCAGATATTTCTCTCATGAGTTGGTGGAGACCAAAACAGAGCTAAAAGGAGGGGGAATATTGGACATATTCATTAAATGTTTTAATATCTTCATTAATTCATTCATTAATTCTGTAATTTGTTCTTTGTTTTATTTTTGTTTTATGGCCAGGAGGAAAAAGAGATTTTTAATCTCAATAATTTTTTTACTCCTGGTTAAATAAAGGTTAAATAATAAAAAAAAAAGATGGCCAGAAACATAACTCCAAATGAATGCTTGTATGTTGGTCCATATCTGCTGAATGTGTAACTGTATGCTACAGTATCTGCTGTATGTTATGGAAGGTGATAATATGCCCCGTGCTGTGTTCATGGCTTGTTTCCGCTGACCACAAGCAGCCAAAAAATTTTAGTTATTGCAGGTTTAAACATTGAAAATGAGTTACAGTATGTTCTGCTCACCGGTGCTTGGTGGGTCTCGGCTGTTGTTGCGATCACACTCCTCCATGTACAATTTCCAACTCTCCTTCAGCTTGTCCAGAGTAGCAGCAGAAGACACCTAAGGAGATGGAGGAGCACATAAGAAGAAAATACAACAAAAAAAGTCCAGTTACACCAGGAAGGTCGGTTTCTGTGGACTAATTGATGTAGTGTAAGTAGGTGGGCAAGAAAAATGATGAGAATGTGGGCATCACACAAACCATGAAAACAAAATGGGTGCATTAACTAAATTGGCATTCATTTGTTTCACTTTACTTCATATATACAGTAGCTGTAAACAACCCATCCTCAAGATGGGGATATAATTCATCAAGATGAGGCTGTGTCCCACTGTAATGTGTTGTCTGTCTGATTGATCGCTTGTGCTACTGTATGGACAGGCGGAGACAGTTTTGTTATTTAGGCTTACACACCACCACTCTCTGGCTTGTTTCAGAAGGCAGCAGAGCTAAAGAAGGAACAACACTCGCCCCCACACTGTAAAGGGCAGTGACTAATGGAAGTTCACAGACTTGCATGGGGGCAAAAAAGTGTTTACATGTATGTATGTGTACATGTATGTATGTGTGCATGTATGTATGTGTGCATGTGTGTGTGTGTGCTCTCAGGACCCACCTGGATGCTGCAGTAGACAATGAGCATTGCCAAAAGGAGGAACAGCCGTGACATCCCTTATTGCTGCTGGGAGGGGATACTGCAGGACGGGGAAGGGTTTTCACCTCATAAGGGGGCTTATCTACGCTCACCACACTGCCTGGATGATACAGAGACACACAATCCATCAAAGCTCATTGCAAACACACTCATTATTAATTCGGCTCAAATTGGCTGTGAAAAACAAGAGGACCAAAGTCCCATTTCCATCCTGGCCACTCATTTATACCAAGCATGGTTAGCAAGGTGTACAGCTGAATGATGCAGCTGGGATGGACTACCCAGAACTAGACTGTTCAGAACACCGAGCACGGGGCCAAAAACCTCCAGGAAATACTGTTTGTCCCATCAGTGAGACAGCTGCGGCTCAGCAGAGCTGCACTCACTCAGTGACTCACAGTTGGCAGCTGTCCACCTTCATTTTAAAGCCTGTCTGTGTTTGACTGAGTGTGTGTCAGCGTATGCCAGAGGTCACTCACCTGTGTATCGATCGACGCAAACTCCCTTGATTTGGTTGAAGCTGGAGAACGGAATGAAATCTGAAACGTTTCTGCAAAAAACACCTTGACCATGGAAACATTTTTGGCTAAAACGTTTCAAATTCCATTCTGTTCCAGTCTTGTGGCAAGGAGGAGGATGGGGCTCGTGTTGATGTATTTGGAATTTCTTTTGTGTACTGGGGGTATGGTATTTATTCAACAGATAAGGGCACAATGTCTCATGACAGACAGTACACAATGTACGTTCCCAAGAAAGCCTCAATTCAAATCACACAGTTTTTTAGTCTGCTTTTTGACTGAACATGTCAACAAGCTTCTAAAGTCTAGGTTGAACTAGCCGCCAGGAGTTACAGTCTGAAGGTCCGCCCTGTATATCACAAAGCTCTACTGGAAGTCAGACTTAAGATAATATCTAAAGCAAAGAGCCCTATTTTCTAAATGGCCTGTTTAGTGTAATGACCAGAGGATGCAGTTAGCATTAGCTGCAGTACAGACTAACTGATTGCCCCAGGTGCCTGGGGGATCAGTGCTACTCTTGTCTGGTCTGACATCGAGTCAAGACTGGTCCAGCTGAGATCACAGCACTGACTCTTGTACTGAGTTTGTTATGTTGTTATGTTACTGAGAACAGCCAAACTATGTCAGTCATGCCAAACTGGGCATTAAGCTCTGCTATACCAAACATCTGTATTGTAAATGTGACAGATAAGTTCTTACCAGAGAAAAGGATCTGGCATCATTCTGCGAGTGCATGAAATTTAAGCATGAGTCCGGGTAGAGGCTGACAAGCATGTGGGTGAGCACATGCTCTTGCTTCCTTCCCTCCTTATCTCTCTCTCTCTCTCTTTCTCTCTCTCTGTCTCTCTCTCTCTTCCCACAAACACATATAGAGACTAATTTCTGAACACACCGGCCGGCCTGCTCCGCTTTCTGCAACTTAGCACCAAGTAGGAGCAATGATTAACTAGACTCAGCGCTCGGTAAGAGTCCTACAGGAGGGATGACGAAAGAGAGAGAGACAGAGAGAGAGCAAGAGTGAGAGACCAAGAGGGGGGGAAAAGGGTTTCTCAACCCTTCCTGGCCCCTGACCCCATTTTTGTGTCCTAACACTCGTAACACTGGCCATTACATATTTGTGAAGTTGTCATGAAAGTTTGAGAATAGCATATAACATATACTGCATGCAATATGTTTCCAAGAGCATAGAGCTCCTAATAGATTATATAAAAATGTTGATAACGTCATTATTCAGCATCAACAGAAATTCAGAACGCACATACGTTTCTTTTTAGATGAAAACAATATCTCCTGCAAGTTAAAGTGAAGCATGTCCTACGATCAGGTGACTAACCCGTTGATGCCACACTGAAGACCACTCTCTGTTAAATCTTATTCCGTGACCTTTACACCAAACTGTTTCCCTGTCCTACCCTCCTTCCAATTTTGACCAATTTTCCTCCGTCTCACTTCACAGATGTGGCAGTTTTCTGCTTTGCTTCATATTGTATCTGCATATTTTTAGATGTAACATCACCTAATGCCCCGAAGCTGAACACAAAATAAGTCTTTCCCTTACATGAGCATTCACTACTTGTAATGTTCACTGCGAGAGGCACACCCTGAAGACATACAGTACATGCGTAAGTCTTTTGTGCTTTATTTGTGCAGATTTGTCACATACAATATGTCCGCTTGGATACCTTTGATGCAGGACAATGGGAATTGCATCGCCCATTTGGTGGGAGCTGCAGTGGAACTAATGGGCTTGAAGGTGTGAGGCTAATTAGTCCTGTGTATTCTGTTGTTATTATATCCTGCTAGAGCTGCGGCCCACTGTGGATCCAGACCAATCAAGGTACTCTGGAACATGTGTTGTTTAGCCCTGCTGGCGCTCTGTTCCAGGAAATAACCTGGAGCTTTTATCGCTATAGTTGTACATCTGATTTAAGAGGAGGAATGACGGCTGAGAGTCACACAGGCAGAGTCAGAGGGACCGCTTGGGTTGTTTGGGCCTGTTTCCTTTGGTGCTTTTCATCCTGAAACAAGTTACCAAGCCAACATGTTTCACCTCTGCCTGGGAAATGTGTTCAATGTGTGAAAAATGATGTAATGCTATATTTTTTAGATAATCGCTGATGTTTTGCCTTGGGCTTATTTATTTATGCTTGGCCAAATACTAAACTAAATATATGGCATTTTAACAGAAATACTAAAGGGTCATTGCTCCCTTTGACTGAAAGGACAGACAGCTATTAGTTTGAATAATGGCTGGTCATTTATTTATATTTGTGTAAAAAAAAAAATACACTGACAATCACAAATGAATGACGCAAATTCCCTGAATGTCCCAAAACATTAAAACTGCTGTGTTCAAGTGTATGTTGGATGGCTCAATACAATGGCCACTAACAATTACTGTTGTTTGTTTGAGAGTACTTACGTTTCATTTGATTACACTGTCTAACAAATAAAATGACAAAGGGGGAGTATGCGTGCATGAATGCGGAGAAGCAAGGATTAAAAACAAACCTCTTAGAAAACACAATAACTGTCCAGTTCAGAAAATGCCTCCAAGCAACAATCAATCATGTAGCTTTCCAAATAAAGAACCACCCTGCATCATCCATCATAAACAACTTTCCTTGCCACTGATGAGACCTGAAGTAACATTCATTAATCTAGCTTTGTTTCTGAAATGTCTAACAGAGAAATCAGTCAAATAGGTGACCGCTAAAACAAAAATGCAGCATGACTCTAAAGCTACCACTTCGTGTATTCTTCCTGCACTTTGACTAAATAAGCCAAGGCAAAGCATGCCATGCTCATACCTTAGGGCTACAGATGTTACACTGAGCATGACAGTGCTGGATGAGAGCTCCACTATCTGATAATGGGGTGAAGCAGAGTTCAGAGGAGACAGAGCATCAAGCTGCAACACGCTCTGCGACTTGGCTGCTGCAAGGAAGACGGGACATCACTTAAATCAAGGCATCGCACTCTGCATGACTAACCTGATTTTAATTTAGATAGCATACTTAGCTGTTACTGTGCAAATGCTCAACCAACTTCAGCTATTTGAATTTCCTCTCTCAGTATTTTATCTGATATCCCACTATCTGTCTACTTTTACTTCAGTAAGTGATTTCCAACATTCCCCAGAAATTCTTTTGAAAAACCCCAGAGAACATGCCAATAATTTCATTTATATTTTTTATATTGTTAATGTATTACAAAACCCATTCTAAACAAATGCAAGGTACAATGCCGAAAGCTATTTTCAAAAAGTGTTTTCAAAGTGGATGCTTCTTCAGCTGACAGCACAGGTCAGTGGATGCATCAGGGAAATCTTTGGTTCTTTTTCATTATACTCAAATCATTACTGGTGTAGCCCTTTCTCTGGTTGTTTTTTCCCTTTCTGCAGTAGGTTTCTCCAAGTGTGACTAATGACTATCTGTGATTCTATGTGAATCTAGAACAAAGCTGCTGCTCTTTGATGCTGAGAAAGCGCTGCCAAGACCTAAAGTTTACTATTGATGTTTCAGATTGCTGAAAAGCATTTTGCGGTCTACTTGCATTAAAACTGTGCTGTAGCAGTAAGAAAGCACCAGCACACAACAGAGACATCTTCACCAATAGCTGACAGAGCTTACATTTTTTGGGGTATATTTTACTTTAACTGATTGTATAAAAAAAGACATTAAAAGATAAGTCAAATTTAAAATTGGTACCCCCACTCTCAACCTTTGCTTCCTCTCACCACCTGTTACATAAAAGCCACTTCATGGAGAATCCACAAATTTCAAAATGCTGCTTTGTCTCTTTCACCAAGTCTATGTAATCCAGGACGTGCCTGTGAGGGATAGCAACCCCTGTTAAAACATGTTGTATATACACTCGCTAACACCATGCTCATCATGATCGTGGCCTAATTTGGTCAGTCTGTCTGTGGGATTCAGTTGTCACATTTGTTAGGGGATACAACATGCACTGCTCGCCTAATCGTTTGCTGCTGCTTCTCTACTGATTGATGTTTGATAACTGTTAGAGGTTTTTGCTCATCCTGTGTCCCTTACACAGACTTCTACATTTTACCTCTGTGCCTCAGTGAATTTAATAATTTTGATGAAATGGTTGCTAAAGTGTCCTTTTTTTCTCCATCCTGCTAAAATATTCCACAACTGGGCTTAAGCCGCTCTTACATGCATGCATTTTAGAGTCAACGGGACATTGTACTTCACTGAATGTGCAAGCAAAATGTGTCAGCAGGGGCACTGTACAACATTTTGGTGAAGGATCAACACTTCTCACTTCATTATGCAAATGGTGAATCAAATGTGCTTTCGTGGTTGCAGAGAAATTAGTAGTCACAGAAAAATCGTCATGTCTTTTTCAGTTTCTTCACTGCCCAAAATATAGTGGTTCATTGTTTAACATCGCCAATATGTATAAAATAATACAATTTGTACAAAATACAGTGAATAACTACATGTTGACAGTAACACACAGTAGAAGCATTTGATTACTCATCCCCAGTTTCCAGAGATGTTTTTACTGTAGGGAGGAAAACATACAATATTTACAGCCCCCAGTCAATATAGAGATAGAAATTCATTGGCCAACACCCTTGTGGCACTACTTTCATTATTTGACATGGACATGACATGAATGATAGTGTGTGCGCGATGTGAAGATAGTGTTAAGCCTAAAAAACACATGAAAAAACAGTGGTTCAGATTTCAGCAGCTATGTAACGTGGCTGACCTCTGATCTGTTCAAAATGTTTGTCACTGACCCCGTTACAATGTGGGAGAGAGAGCAGAGCGCGACCCATCTGTGTCCCGCTGTCACAGCTCCAGTGACCCAGCGGCTGGATGCTTAAAGCCTCCATTCATGTGTTCTGGTAAACATTCACATTTCCTATTCAGAGGTCACATCTGATTAATGTGGGTGGGAAACAATGACAAACGGTTGTATAACGTTTGAGATGTACCTGTGTTGTGTGAGTCTGAGTATGTGGGGCTTATCTACAGGGGCATGTGTGTGGGAAGTGTTTGGCACTGGCTGGATGCTGTTTCATACACTCTTTCATGAGGTGTGTTGGACCTGTGAACTGCACGCCTTCTGTGTAGCAACAACAACCCTACAGGGAGCCTTTGATTGTCAGGTACCAAGTTACCAGAAGTCAGAAATTGAGCTAGACTGATAAATCATCCAGGCTGGTATATTGGCTGATATTAGCTTATTGCACATATGGTATCATTGTATATGTTGGCCAATAAGTAACAAAAAAGTTGCACTACAAAAAAGCCAAACTAGGTTTGAGGTAATTTAGATGGTGTCTTCATTACATAGTTTGTCCACTGTAGAGAATTAAAACGTCTCTGTAAACTGTAAAATGTCTTGTATGGCTTTGGCTTTGTATGTGGTCACAATTATTAAAAAAAAAAAAACTAATGTAAAGGGATTTGTATCAAGATTGTTTTTTTATGTTGTGTTTTTTTAAACTCTCAAATACCGATATCAATATCAGTCTTAAAAATCCAGTTTTGGTCAGGCTATAGTAAGAAAACAATGGGTGGCACTGATGGGCAACTGAATAACGTGGCAGTTTATTTGTTATTTAAATGAATAAATAATCAAAATATGAATAGTGAAGTCACGAAAACATTAAATATAAACAGTGACTCCGTTTTCTTGCAATTCAGTCACTGATCATGACAGATAGCAGGGATTTGTGCCTGTAATTTCTGTTGTCTGTGCAGTTGAATTACTTTTCTCTTCTTTGCGGTTGCCCACTGTATATTTTGGCAACTGCACCTGATTTCACCTGCAAGGGTGTGTAGGTAACAATAAAGCCTGTTGCAGTGCAATTTTGGTGTCAAAGATTGCAGGGTTTTTTGGCGCATCACCCTTCCATGCTGTTTTGATCTTATTGAAAATCTTTCCAATCCTTAGTGCATGCTGGACACTTCGATATGCAATAATTCCCAAAATGAATTATTCCTCTCTCCCATATGTGTTACACTGTATGGCAATAGTCAAACTGTCCCTGAACTGACGTTTATGACACTAACTACTGTTAACTGACCTACTATGTATATCAGCCCATCTATTTAATCACTGAACTGTGTCATACATTGAGTAAAAGTCCAAGAATAAGAAGGAAATGTGTTCCTCCCTCCAAATTTAACATCATCTGCCCTCAGCTGCTCATTTCAGTTGATATATATTCACAAGGTGATTCTTCAGCCCCCGCACAGAGGCAGCAGTTCCCTCATCGGATAACCTATTTGGTGCTGCAACCAGGACTGTGCTTTTCATCATAAAACTATTAGGAGTTCCATTACACACTGCTGAGAGGATTATATTGATCATGAGCAAAGCCAGGCCAATAACACCTCCTGATAACACAAGCCAATTGTTTCCAGTGGTGTCATAGCCTCTTACCACAAACTGAACAAATTAGTTGCTGAAAGTTGAGATTAAAACCTGATTTTGAAAACGGTACAGTATAATTACAGACCACCATTGTTGCCAGTTTCCATCCTGTAGTTCTCTTATCTCTGAGCTTGGCAGGAATAACATTGCACAAGCTTCACCCAAGAACAGCACTTAGCTTACTTGTTGATATCCACTGGCCTAGCTGGCACAGAGATGCTGTGAAAAAGGACTTGTGGAAATATCTACATAGTTTGTGTTGCTTGAAGTTCTGTGTTGCACTCACTGTTTCTGTGGTAACCCACTCACTCGAACTACAGATTCAACGCTCAATTTAAATCTCAACAGCCATGAAGCTGGCCCCCACAGCAAGCCTCAAGCACTGGCATCACTGGTTACGCATGTGTAAAGTATGTGTATAGTTTTTACAATATGTGCCAATAATCAGAACAAGAAATTAATATGAACCAGAATCAGAGTGTACTGAAATATGCTGTATGTAATATTCTGTCCCTCCCAATGCATGAAAATGGAGGCAGACAAAAGCACTGCATGGATTAGATGGTACAAGTGTATCTAATTAACTGATAACTCAGCATAGTAGGAGTCAAAGTGTTCAGCTCAGGGCAGTTTTGAGTGTTTTGGCGTCTTGTATCACACAAAGCCGGAGTGTGTAAGCAGAGAGCCTCTGTGCATGTAGATCCACCCAGGCAGTGCTGGAATGTACATTTACTTAAGTACTGTACTTGAGTACACATTTGAGGTACTTGTACTGTACTTAAGTATTTCCATGTTATGAAACTTTACTCTTATACCACACTTACACCACACTACGATCCTCGCATGTGAGAAGCTGGAACACTACTACTACATTTCAGAGAGGGACATATTGTGCGTCTTACTCCGCTACATTTATTTCACAGTTATAGGTTACTTTGCAAATAAAATGCTCTGTGCACCCACACAGGTGTTTGCAATGGCTCTGGCTGATAACAGTGTAAGTTGTACAACAAAAGCAACAGATAGGTGAGGGAGATGCCAATCAATCTTCACACTGACCTGTGAAGAGGTCTAATTAGGCAAAATAAGTGAGAACACCTGCCTGTGTGGACGGACTGCAGGTTTGTTAAGATTTTACATACAAAATATTTGATTACTTTATAAAATATGATGAATTATTATTGATTAAACTACCAAGCATGATAATAACTATTCCAAATGTACTCTACCTAGACCAGCTACAACGTTAGTGCTGCTTATACTTATAATGCATTGATAGTAGCAAATAAATAATATATAAAAATATTATATATATTGCTACTTTACTAAAGTAAAGCATCTGAATACTTCTTCCACCACTGCAACCAGGTAAATAGTCACCAGCCTCACTGGCCTCAGTGCAATAAGGCTGAGAATCAAAATGAGGGACCATATATAAGCATTCCAAAGTTATCGCTTGAGAATAAAAAGGACTGCTTTGTCGCTGTAATAAACCTCTGCATGACATTTGCACCAAATGCATGAGGTTTGAACAAGCGAGCAAGGAGCGATGCAGACACAGCAAGGTAGCATGACAAATCAAACACACTGATTCAGCTGTCTGCGAACAGAAAACAGTCCTTTCAGTTACTGAAAGCATTATCTGTGTCAAAAGAGTATCGTGAGGCTGTTCAGTTTGTGGTGTCAACAGCCTTTTATGGACGCATGTGGCTTGATGAATGGCAAAAAGTGACTATGTTCCAACAGCTGATTCAATGACGCTGCTTTTATTCCTTTACAGTAAACACCAGGCTTGGGACTAAAACAAGATGTCTCCTGCCTTTCTCTTTAAACATGACTGTCAGGGGCTTTCTTATGGTGCTCTAACAATAAGAGTTTGAGTTCAGGGATAGGAGCCACTGTTTCACAAACAAACACTGTTATCAGAACTAGACCACATGATAAACCTGCCTAATTAAGTCCAATAGGGACTAGAACTGTAAAGGAAAATAAACAAATACAGAGTTTACTGTACAAGCAGAATCACACCAGGAACAGTAAAAGAAGACTTGGCAGAGTCACAAAGCAGATATGAAAACTTCAAAGAGCCATGATCAACACTTTTAGGGAGACATGAGGACACCGGACGCCCAGATTGGCAATGACTCATTCTTACACTAATGAGACTGCTCCTGATAGATGGAGTTTGTGCTGTCTGATCTGCTGATGGGATTGTAAGAAATGCTATAAAGAGAAAAGAGGAAATGAGAAAAAAGGCTCTGCAACAAAAGAAACGATGGAGAGGAGACAGATATAGAGAGAAAAGAGAGGTGAAAGACTTAGTTGACTTCCTTTCACTGTAGCCATATTCAGAGATATTCCCCAAACAAATCTGTTTGACCATTATATGTTTAATATATATGTTCAGCAGAGGAACTCACACATGCCCCTCCTACACTGTCCATTGTAATGTTCAGTGTTTATGAGATAACTCCAAATAGACCTGCAGAATTATTAAAGGGTCTGGGTGATCCCTACACCATGTTTCTACCTTGTATCCACAGCTCTAATGTACGTTAAGCTCTTATGGATGCTGGCAGGCAGTGTTTATGTGCGGTAATCTCCTGAGCTCCTCTACGCTGCTCTGTCAGTCCACCATCAGCCTGGAATTCATCACTCGGACACTCTGAGGAAGGGGAGGTTTGTCATATACAGTGGCAAAGCTGCACAGCATAGTGGACCCCATACATAGATACACTGAATTTCTTAAACCTTATTTAGCAAAGCAGTTCAGTTAAAAAAAAGGAAGAAAATAAATGACATTGTTTACAAGGGAGAAGCTGCAGGGGAAGAGGTCGTACTGTGTGCCCAGAGGCTGCTTAATAGAAACACAGACTTGGAACATTTGAAAAGTGGCAATTAACCCTGACCCTGGTTTTTTTTTTTTTACATGTGCACTTGCAATACTGCTCAGCATTCATGACTGAAAAAACAGCATCAGATGAGGTAAACAGGTCAAGTAAACAACAAAGACAGCACAGAAGATGATTTTATATGTTTCTTCTGCAGTTTCATTACAATTCAAGTGGCTCTATTGGCATGAATGCATACAATACAACACCGCCAAAGCATTTTAACACAGTCATAATAAACATACATAAACAAAATACACAATAACAATACAAAAGGGCATGGAGAACAAGAGGGGCTATAGGTAAGAGTAATATAAGACATAAACATTTAACAGATGAATTACTAATTAATAAACATTAATTATTAGCCATGTGGAGAGCTGTGGAGCTCATGGCAGGCTGCTACATATCAGTCTACAGCAGTCTCACTCTATCCCAGTAGGACCAGAAGTCTCTCCGAGTCACTTTGATAGAGGAACTCTATCAAACCAAAATATCGGTCTCTAAAACTTTGATATTGGTTGCAGTGAGTTAGGAAGTGCAGCTCAGTCTCTACTGTTCCCTGGTCACAGTAAGAACACAACTGACAACAACACTGACATTTCTATGTCAAACCAGTTGCTATTTTTGCTTTGGTAAACACATCTCCTCCTGTGCAGCAGGGGAAAGGGACATTACTGAACCCCTACAGAAGCTTTTAACAGTAGATGTAAAAACACTTATGAAGTGGATGTTGGTTGAATCATTACTGTAATAGAGAGGAACATGCTGGTATTGTTTTATGTTTTTATTATTATCACCAACTCCTCTGAGGAGAGCATAACCAACAATGGATTTATCCCACTAATAAGCACTGTCTGTGTACCCTCAGTCTGATGTATATTTGGAAAGTTTGCCCTCTGTGCCAGCACTTTGTTGCTCTCCAGAAACTGTTTAAAATAAAGTGAAATATTGTTGCACTGGATGACAAATTCCTGAACATAACCTGTTCAGTTTATTCTGAAACAACTCCATGACTGCATTTTCATTCTCATGTGCTGAGAGGAATAAACAACACTGACTAAGACAAAGATATATAGTGGTGAAAAGTAATTTAACAAATACACTCAAGTACTATACTTAAATAATAGTATAATATGCAAAGTTAAGGCTATTTTACGTGTTATCAGATTACATGTACCCTGGAAGTCTATGACAAAAAGGCATGACATAACCTACTGTATATCAGGCTTCGGCTAAATGCAGATTATTGTTGATTCTGGTCTTTCTACGTGGAATTTGTTGATAATAACAAAACAATTAAATAACAGCAGCCTTATCTTTTAATTTCCAGGAGAAGGTTGTGAATTATTACTTTGCTCCCAGCTGGTTATCTTCAGGCTACTACAGTGATTCAGTGGGAGATTAATGTAATGTAATGTGCGTGTGTGTGTGTGTGTGTGTGTGTGTGTGTGTGTGTGTGTGTGTGTGCGCGCGTGTGCAGCAGGTCCCTAAAATAAGTGGTGAGGTTCCTCAGAGCTGACAGTAACGTTATTCCAAAAAAGTGATTCCCATTAAGCCCTTAAAAAATTACTTCTGCACTAATGTTGTCCAAAATATTGAGCACAATCTGGCTCAGAAGGTGTTGATGATTAATGAATTCCCTCTTGAACTATAACCTGGCCATAATCAGACGTCCAAGAGGTTTAAAGTTGCATAATTCTTGGTTTAATGTGGGGATTTTCCCACTGTGAAACATAAAGTAAATCGAGGTGATTTGTCTCGATTTCACTTGGCTCCCACAGCCCCTCCTTTTCTTTATCACTCCTATTCCTCATCTGTGTTGTCTCACTCCATTTCCCCCTTTTAGCATCTGTATCATCCTTAATCTAAATGAACTCAATTCCTTACTACCACTTGGCAGACGAAGCATAGCAGCTTTAACTGCCACTCCATCTTCTCAGTTATACACACATTACGCTCTGCCACTCTCTCTCAAACACACCCACACAAACACACACACACACACTTGCAGCAGAATGATACACTTACAGTTGATGCTTAAAGTCATCATTATGTGAACTTTGCCTCGAGTGCTCTGTAATTCTCCCAAAATAATTTCTGTTTGCCGGAGGTGTTTTTTCATGCATAGCCATGTTGTTGTTTTGTTGTTGACCCCAGCTGCTTGTTAGCGACAAGAAAACAAAAGGTGCCTCTGTGTATTTGATCTTAAAGAGCAGTCTGCGCTGCACAAATCCTGTGTGAGGCATGTAAGGCGGTTATGCTAACACTTTTGTTCTGTTCTCAGCTGCAGGGCTAAATAGGCCTCGTCAGTGTCGTTTATTTTCCCATGAAGAGCTATGGGTTCACTTGCTGTAACTGACCCCACTTATGAATGAATTAACCATGAGAACAGTCCGGGTCACAGGAGCAGACGTTATATACAAACCAGTTTTGCTCCGCCTGAGATACAGTAAAAAGCAAAACAGAGATGAATGTCGTCAAACACTTCTGGCCTGGTTTGTTTTCAGTCATTTAATTAGGAAGGCGAGACCTACGGCGTTATCATTTCCCATGTCTATACATTGGTGATGCAGTTTATAGACTGTAAATAAAATGTCCTGCCTCTCATCATCGACGGGGACTGACATGCACTGTGCAGCATCAACATCTTCAGTCATTCATGAGAAAGTATGATGCAAGGCAAACAAGATATTAACGTCTCACGCCAACGGAGAGCAGCAGAGTGAGCGAGGGGAGGAAAGTAGCTCGGTAGCTGTAGATGTGATATAAGTCAAGAATATCAAGAATAAATCCAAAGCCTCCTGCAGCATGTACTTTTCATCTGGGGGTTTCTCTGCTGCTATACAGTATGTATTATAGCAGTATATACAATATATATATATATATATATATATATATATATATATATATATATATATANNNTGTATATATACAATGTATATACATGTCACTATAAGATGTGACTATAGTAGTAGACTAGGGCAGCAACTATTATTAGATTTATTTTCATTATTCATTAATCATTTAGTCTATAAAATGTCGGAAAATAGAACAAATATGTCTTCAAATGTCTCATGTTATCCGACAAACAGTCCAAAAACAAAATATATTCTGTTTACTATCATAGACAACAACAAAAAAAAGAAAATATTTTAAATTGAGAAGCTGAATTTGAAGCCAGTTTTGCTTAAAAAATATTTTTTTTATTTTTCTGTCGACCAACTAATTGTTTCACCTAGAGTTAGAAATTAATTTTTTCGATTTTTGTTAAACAAAATCTAAGATTTACTGTAATCAGTATTTTGAATGCCAAAGAAACAGGAAAAAATTTACAAAAGCAAAAACCTCTGGGTGAAAATCTGATTATTAAAAAAACCCATTTTCAGCACAAATCAAACATTAACCAAATGTATTGTTTTGTTTGTTGATCCTTATTAGTATATTCTGGCCTGTGCTTGAATCCTATTTACTGTAAAAGGAAAGCAAAGCAAGCTAAAAAAGCTAAAAATTAAATGATGAGCCTTGGATGTAGTATAACAATATAAGACAGTCAGTGTACTGTACTCTATTGTAATACAGTTGCGTCAGTTATGTCTGCGTGCAAAAACATGGCTGCTACAAACATTTAGGTATTGCAGGTAATGTAATCAGCAAACAGAGACTAATTAGGCAGCAAGACAGATGAGCACACAAATATGCACATGCACACACACTCACACACACATATTTTTGTACATCTATCCTTATGAGGACCTTCACTGACTACATTTACTCCCAATCAACCAACCCAAATTCTTATTATTATTTTACAGCTGAACTTATGACATAACCCTAAAATGTCTTTTTGAAGAACTGCAGACTGACCAGAAATAACCTCACTTAGCAAAATATTCTGAGACTCTGAGAGTCTAAAACTCAAATTGTCTCTTACAAAGACGGAAAGAATGACACACAGAACAACTTTCAGCACATATATGACACTACAGTATCACCACCGCTGTAGATGGATTTACCATATCTACTTTACAGCGTCTCTGGAGAAATGTTACACTCTTTAGCGATGATAATCAAACACACTGGAAAGGGCATACAAAGAGAAGTGGGATTATAAACAAGGGGGATTGAATATAAATGTGTCTGTCCTCCACTTGCTCATATGTTCGAAGATAAAATCTGTTGTGCTGATAACCAAAGCCTGAGAAAAAGCTGTTGGGTGGATGTTGTGTGAGGCTGTCTTGAGGTCTTGAAAGACCCTCAGCAGTTTAACACGGGTCCGCGGAGGGCATGAATAATAATCCATAGCAGCAGTGTGCTAGTGAGTAATGAATATTTGATGTGTTTAGTTTATGGCAATGCAGCTCAGCAAAGGAAGGAGATCATGGTTAATGGCAGCTCTTTAAAGGAGAGGAGTAGATGAGGTTTTACAGTACAGAGCTGTAGAGGTCAAGGTTGCAGGCATGAATCACAGCACAGAAAGAAGAAGCCAGCGAGTCAGTCAGCTAGAGACAGGTGGGGGGGGGG
>LKNJ01002920.1:0-52558 GCA_002120245.1 Maccullochella peelii | reverse complement strand
TATGAGCGCCATGGCATCGAACACAATGAGCCCGAAGCTCCGTGTGGAGCCGGGACGTGTTGTTTATACTATATGCCGCTGTAGGCAAAGGAGGTGTTAGAAATTCTTCACAAGTTGCAGGATTTTCAGCAGGATGCCTTAATAAGAAGTCTTAATGGCGTAGCATTCACAAAGGGCTACTCTAAAGAGCCAAGAACAGAATTTATAGTAAATATTTTTTTGCTGATGGTCATCCTATTATTGCCACACCTTGTGCTTTTGTGAATCATTTCTTATTTTTTTCTTCCTCAGTTTCATTATTCTCCAGAGTCAACATCACAACGGAAAAAACATTTGGCATTTCGTGTCTGTTTATGTGTTTGTCCTTGGGCAAGACAATGAACCCCAAATTGCCTCCAATGGTCAGACCAGCACCTTGCATGGTAGCTCAGTGCCATCTGTGTGTGTGTGTGTGTGTGTGTGTGTGTGTGTGTGAATGGGTGAATGAGAGGCAAATTGCAAAGCGCTTTGGATAAAAGCTGTATAAATGCAGCCATTTACCCTGTGCGTGCATTTACTGCTGTGAATGCTGTGCTTACAATTGCATCGTCCTTGCATGGTAATTTTTCAATTTTTCCTTAAGACTACACAGGTGTCTTCTTTCCCTCAATGTTACAGCATATAGCAGAGGAATACAAAGAATATATATGCAAAAATATGTAACCATTCAGTTATGAGCCCATCTCTCAGAAAAGTTTTTAATATGACAGAAAGATGAGTTGATGCACAAGTAAAATTCTTCTATGGTCAGTTCAGCAGATGCAACCCATTTGCTGGAGGGAAAATAAAATTATATTGAACAGTCATATGATATTATCATATTCATATGAGGCAGCGCAAAGCGAGTTTTTGGCATTTTGGTGGAAAACGTGTTCGACTTTACACTGAGAATAGACGTCTCAGAACCACGTCTGTTTCTGGTGCAAAGTCACTCTGTTGCCACTAAATATGCTACACAGCAATAATGCTTAAAATGTAAATAAAATAAATGGAGCGACGCCTGCGAGCTAGTTCAGGCAGTCAACTCGAGCTGCACACTGACAAATAAATACACTGACATGCCTCACTCTCCACAACTATCTACCTAACACACCCTCCCAATTTAGGAGTCTACTTAAGCTAAAAACTTCCCATCTCTTCTTCTGCCTGTCAATGCCACTGCTGCCCTGCATCAGTATTGCCACTTGTTCTTTAAGCCCCACCACCAACCCAGCATCCACCTGCAGGCTCCGGCTGGGATGTTTAAGATATTTGCTCATCACTCCCCAGTATCTCTATGTAAACATATCTGCTGGTATTTATGAGGTCGGACCGTAGACAACAAACTATGTTCTGCTTCTATAATAAACATTTCAAATGTGAACATCTATAAATTGAAATGGGTGACTTTTACAGTATCTGTTGTCTGCAGCTGCTTTATACTGTATGAAAAGCTTCTCCTTCAGTCCATTAAACCCCTGCAGCCATCTGAAGGCAGTAGGACAGATACGTTGATAAATCTGCAGCCTCTGATTTAAAAAGTGGTGTGGTCATGTACAACATGAACTACAGTAAAATTAAAACTGAAATAGCATTGAACTGATCAATCACTATTTATCATAATTGTATTAATTAAATGTAAAAAAATCCCTCACCATCTGTTTCTGGCTGTATATTTGTGGTGCTGTCTATTTATGTCGCAACCCCTTGCACCATCCAGATAACAATATGGTTCCTGAGTGGAGCCTCTTTCCATTTGGTGAGCTATTCTCATCATTCCTCACTGTGAGAGGCTCAGCTATTTCAGAGCTATGAGACCAATGAGAGTGAGTGAGTGCATCATAATGCGTAAATGTAATGATAAGATGTGAATATGATATGATCATATAGGGAAGTCAATAAATTCAACCAAAGTAACAATAATGAAGAAAATAACCAACATTTAATTTGTCTTTATATTTATTCAACTTGGTTTAAACCAAGATACTGAATAAGTACTTAGAGTGCAATTACTAAGTCTGACATGGAGCAAGGTAATGTTTAATCTCAGGAGAACATGATATCCTGATCACTGAGTGAGGGACTTGTATTACATCAGCATGAGTTAAGTGTGTCTATTGAGAGAATGTTATTTAGAGAAAGTGTGGTAGTGGTATTTTGCCTGTGTGTGACCACTGTTGATGATTGTTGGAAAACAAAAAAATGCCCACAACCTGAGTTTTAGTTTATCCATTTTCTTCCACTTATCCGGGGCTGGGTTGCGGTGGCAGCAGGTTAAGCAGGGTTGTCCAAACGTCCCTCTCCCCAGCAACGCTTTCCAGCTCCTTCTGGGGGACCCCAAGGCATTCCCAGGCCAGATGAGATATATAATCCCTCCAGCGTGTTCTGGGTCTACCCTGGGGCCTCCTACCAGTTGGACGTGCCTGGAAAACTTCTAAGGGGAGGTGTCCAGGAGGATCCTGATCAGATACCTGAACCACGTCAACTGGCTCCTTTCAATGTGAAGGAGCAGCGGCTCTACTCCGAGCTCCCTTCGGATGTCTGAGCTCCTTACCCTGTCTCTAAGGCTGAGCCCAGCCACCCTACGGAGGAAACTCATTTTGGCCGCTTGTATCCGCAATCTCATTCTTTCGGTCACTACCCAAAGTTCATGACCATAGGTGAGGGTTGGAACACAGACTGACTGGTAAATTGAAAGCTTTGCCTTCCGTCTCAGCTCCCTCTTCACCACGATGGCCCGGTACAACGCCCGCATTACTGCTGATGCTGCACCAATCTGTCTGTATCTCACACTCCATTTTACCCTCATTCTTGAACAAGACCTGAGATACAGTAACTCACTTCCAACCCAAAGGGGGCAATCTGCCGTTTTCTGGCAGAGAACCATGGCCTCGGACTTGGAGGTGCTGACTCTCATTCCAACCGCTTCACACTCGGCTGCAAACCGCCCCAGCGAATGCTGAAGGTCACAGCCTGATGAAGCCAACAGAACCACGTCATCTGCAAAGAGCAGAGACGCAATTCTGAGGTCACCAAACCAGACACTCTCCTCCCCTGGCTGCACCTTGAGATCCTGTCCATGAATATCACAAACAGAATCGGTGACAAGGGGCAGTCCTGGCGGAGTTCAACACCCACTACAAACGTGTTTGAGAACTGCGCATTCTCAGCACAGTTTGGTTATATAGGGACCGGATGGCTCGTAGCAGCGACCCCGGTACCCCATACTCCCACAGTACCCCCCACAGGACCCCCCGGGGGACACAGTCGAAAGTTGACAAAACACATGTAGACTGGATGAGCAAACTCCCATAAACCCCACAGCAGCCCTGCAAGGGTAAAGATGGGAACCACCCCCCCCCCAATCTACCACTCCACAGTCACTGTCCCCGACATCCACGTGACACTGAAGAGGCGTGTCAGCCAAGACAGTCCAAATGTCCAGAGCCTTCAGCATCTCGGGGCGAATCGCATCCACACCTGGCGCTTGCCACTGAGGAGCTTTTTGACTACCTCGGAGACCTATGCCATGGATATTGGTGTCTTCCCCCAACATCCCCAGTCCGGGTCAGCAGCTCTCCTCCCCTGCTGAGCATAGCCTAGGCCAAGCCCTGCTTTCCCCTCCTGAGTTGTCTAACGGTTTGCCAGAACTTCTGCCACCTCCTTCTTCAGCTTGACGCCTTCCTCCACTGCAGGTGTCCACCAGTGGGTTCTTAGGTTGCTGCCTCGACAGGCATCAACAGTCTTCTGACCACGACTCCTAGCAGTCGCCTTGGCAATGGAGGCTTTGAACATGGCCCATTCTGATTCCATGTCCCCAACCTCCTGAAAAAAATTCTTCCGGAGGTGGGAGTGGAAGACCTTGAGGACAGGGACCTCCGCCAGACGTTCCCAGTTCACCCTCACTACATGTTTGGGTTTGCCATGTCTGTCCGGCAGCTGCCCTAACCATCTGATCTAACTCACCACCAGGTGGTGATCAGTTGACATCTCTGCCCGTCTTCACCCGAGCGTCCAAAACATATGGCTTAAGGTGTTCTGGTACCAGGTACACTTATGAACAACCCTATGCTCAAACATGTTGTTTGATAGCACAGAAGTCCAACAACAAAGCACCAATCTGGTTCAAATCATGGAGGTCGTTCCTCACAATCACACCCCTCTAGGTTTTTCCATCTTTGCCCACATGAGTGTTGAAGTCCCCCAGCAGAACTATAGAGTCCCCAGGCCCCACTCTGCTGCTAAAGCATAAGCTATACTGTGGAAGTGTATATTAACAAATGACCCTTAACCCTGGCCTTCTCACATTTCCATATCCAACTTTGACATTTCTTTAAATCCCTTTAACCACTCTGTCTGATCCAATTTCACGGCATACTTGAATCAATAGCCCACAACCTTGGTGGTGTTCCTTGTGCAACATCCTATTCAGAACACACACACACACACACACACACACACACACACACACACACACACTGTAATGATGGCCAAAGCACTTTCTCAGTTGGGGCTCTTTCTCAGTAGTACTTGTCATTTCTTTAGAAGAAGAAGAATCCACCCACCAAACAGTCCATGGTTAATCATTCATGTGGCAGTTGATCCTTTCAAAATGCTGAAATGTCAAGTGGATGTTACTGAGCACTTATTGAAGGAATATCAGCAGCTATCCCACCATTTCACATAAAAGGACCATGTGCCCCGTATGCACTTGTGCTGGACTTTTCTCAGATTTAAGATTAACCTCGCTTTAGAGCACATGATAAGATGCTCACTTTCTTAGTCTCGCTGATACTATAAAGCATTTGACAATTTGCAATGTTGTCTGTGTATCATCCTTTCATTCAATGATTTGATTTAATCTAAAAAAAAAGGAAAATGATTAGAGTAATAACAGATATCCTGATGACGTAACAGCTTTGTGGTTAAAACAAGGCTAAGAGTCTACAGCCATGCTCACAGCTCTGTGAGGCTTGTACTTACAGTCGGCACAGCGATGTTCTGAGCTAAATGCTAACATGCTCACATTGTCAATGCTAACATTTTTATTTTTAGTAGTTATAATGTTTATGATGTTCATCATCTTAGTTTAGCATGTTAGCATGCTAACATTTGCTAATTAGCACTGAACACAAAGTACAGCTGAGGCTGATGATGTTACATCCCGTTAGTCCTTATCTGTTTCCTGTTTTATTTTGAAGTCTTGTCTTTCCTGTCTTTTCAGTTCCTGCCCTTGTGTCTCAGTCCTTGATTATCTACACCTGCTTCTGATTCCCTCGTCAGCCACTTCTCTATTTATACCGGCTCCCTTCCTTTGTTCTTTGTTGGTTTATTGTACTGTGTACCTTATGCTAAGTTTTTGTGTTGCTGTTTTTTGACGTTTGTCTCATGCTTCTGTCTCTAGTATCTGCCAGTTGCCTGTTGCTTGCTTGCCTACCTGTAAGCAAAAATAAATTGGTCTTTGAACTGCTTGAGCCTCCCTGCTGTCTGCATTTGGGTCCTTCCCCTGCTGACTAAACTACGCACCCTGACAGATGAGACAGTCATTCATTTTTCAAGTATTTAGCCATAAATCTAAGTATTAGACAATTTAAAATTTTGACCTGATGATGGCCCTAGATGAAAATTTCACGCTGAGGAATATGGCTATCCATCCAATAGTTGACATACTTACTTAAAACCACAAATGTAAACCTCATGGTGGCGCTAGAGGAAAAGTCCCGGGATCTCCAAAGTCATTATGATGACACACATTTGTCATTTTCCATTTTTGATACCTACCAAAAAAAATGAAATATTGATATTCTGTTTTCGACATTGAATAACATAATGGAATCAATAGATGATACACAAACCTAATGTTAAGGCTGTGATAAATAGATGCTGGCAGACCATGGGCATGCTGCACTGTTTCAGGGTCATGACCTCCTCATGGTCAGTAGCACTGAGATGGATTATTATTATTGGCCTCGTATTCCTGACATTTATATGAGGCCTGGAGGTCACCGGCCTCTCAGAGTATTTCGACAGCTTTCACTCTGCTTTTGTGCAACTGTTGCATACGTAATGAATAACAACAGACAGATATCATCTCCAATGATTAAAATAGCTTAACTTTCAAATTGAAAGATGATGCTTTGCTGAACTTTGCAGCTGACAGTATTCTGTCTCTCTGTGCACCAAATATTGCTCTTGAGTAAAAGCAATTTTCTTAAACAGACCTTGATTAAAGAGCCCTTAACTGTTCAACATCATTTGTGTGGCAAAATGTTGAGTGTGGTGTGTTTTGTGGGCTTGTGCAAGTGCAGTCTCTCCCCCTTAGTGAGGCAACTAGATTTTCTCATATCAAATGAAATTAAATGGGTTCTTGCTGCAGGCACATGTTATCCCTCCACATTAAGATATGCATATAATATTTGTGCATTGTGAAGGTGCAAGTGGAAAGCCTTTCTGTGTCTCTTTCGTTTAAGTCAACAGCATACATACTGCTGTATCTCCAGGACTGAACACACTATTTGGGGTAAAAAGATTGTGCAAGCCACACACATACTAATGTCCTGTAAATTGGATTTTGGAGGATTTTGAACTGTGTAGACTTTTGAGAAAGAAGAGTATGATGCACGCTGTCCAATCATGTTACAAATCATTAAAGCTCAATAGCTCATCACTAACCTTGACTCAGCGCTGCATTTGCCATTGCTGATCTTTCAATCCATCTTGAATCCCATCATCTTAAACACCATGTGGGCGCCAGTTGTTTATGATGGGACTGCTTTGAATTATGACTTATCTTCAAGATAGAATCGTGCATTTATGGTACCTGAGCGTCACCATCATGACATGTGGGCACATACAGATGTAGAAAACAAACCGGAATAAATTAAACCAAATAGGGAGGTCAACACGAGGAGTTGTTTTGTGCCATAAACTGCAGGAATAGCAAAAGAAATGCATGGAAAACATTCAACATCACCATAAGGAAACCTCCCTGTTAGCTTGGAGTGCAGAATTAGCTATTAGCATCTAGTGATCTGGTCAGAAATCTGGATTTTAATTAAGTGGTGAGTAGTTTTGCACAGAAACTGGTGAGGAAGAAACACTTGTTTTAGGTAAGACGGCTCACACTGTTAGTGTGTTTATGGCTGGGATGTTATAAAATATAGCAAGTCCTCCAAATTAAAATAAATACCTTGTTGGGACGTGCCCTCCTAGAACAACACACAGAAGCGTTTTTCGGAACTAATGCCCCATCAGCAGGACAACATCGTTTGTCTGTGCCTTCTGAATCCGTTACAAATCACTGTTGAAAAATAAATGTGATGTGTGTGCAAAAAAGACTTGGTTAGGTTTAGATCAGGAAAGATCCTGGTTTGGATTAAAATGACTACTTTGTTAAGGTTAGGAGATCTTTGTCACCATGGTTACAATAATAACCACATGGTTAAGGTTGGGGAACAATGGTGGTCGTGCAAGACCATCAGCACTAGTTCCCCTCAAGGCTGCGTCCTTTCCTCCTCTACTCTTCTCCCTGTACACCAACAGCTGCACCTCCAGTCATCACTCTGTCAAGCTTCTGAAATTTGCGGATGACAGCACCCTCATTGGTCTCATCTCTAGTGGGGATGAATCTGCCTAAAGGTGGGAGATTGACCATCTGGTGACCTGGTGCAGACAGAACAACCTGGAGCTCAACGCTCCAAAGACAGTGGAGATGGTTGTGGATTTCAGGAAGAAACCAGCCTCACCCGCCCTCATCATCCTGTGTGGCTCCCCAGTCGACACTGTGGAGTCCTCCCATCAGTTCTATCACCAAGAAATCACAGCAGAGGATGTACTTCCTGCAGCAGCTGAAGAAGTTCAACCTGCCAAAGACAATGATGGTGCACTTCTACACCGCCATCACTGAGTCCATCCTCACCACCTCCATCACCATCTGGTTCTCTGCTGCAACAGCCAAGGACAAGGGCAGACTGTAGTGTTTGTCATTGTCATTCGCTCCGCAGAGAAGGTGATTGATGGCAATCTGCCTTCCCTTCAGGACCTGTACGCCTCCAGGACCCTGAGGTCCTCAGGACAGATTGTGGCCGACTCCTCGCACCCTGGACACAAACTTTTTGACACAATCCCCTCCAGTGGTCCAAGGTTTTTAGGACCAAAACCTCCTGCCACAAAAACAGTTTCTTCTCACTCCAGCTGGCCTCATCAATAAGGTCCTCTGACATGGACACGGACTCTTATGCCCCCTCCATAGACACTACACTTACATTAACAGTCTCCACATCTGTCTCAGTGTGTTACATTAACGCACACCTTTTGGATTATTATCTCTGTACATTGCACATATTTTTCATACTTCAAACTTTTGCACATTTCTTGGTCAATTTTGCACATTCCTGCACAAAACTGTACAACTCAAAAAAAAAATTGCTGACCAATCCATCCACCCCAACCTCCTCACTACTCAGACTTTGTCGCTCTGTAATAACGTTGCTTGTCTTCTCCTTTGCTCCTGTTGTTATTATGGCTTTTTCACTTAGACATAAATAGAAGTCAAAAAGCCCCTTGCATGCCTCCATCTTTTCCAGAACGCAGCAGCAAGTCCTAATAAAATAACCTGTTTTGAAACTGCATTTCTCCATGGGCCACCAGTAAGCTTTAGAATAGATTTTAGGATTCTAGTGTCATTATAGACCTCTTAACTCAATATGAGCCAGTGATCCGTGTGAGATGAATAAACTTCCTGAGGAGATCAGGCTGGCAAAATCCCTGTCATCTCTTCACTGCCAAAATCCTTTTTTTTTTCAAATCAACACAACAGTAACATTAGCCACATCCTTGACAGCAACACGGAGCACTAACCAACCACACAATCAGGCAACATATTGTTATTCGAGGCTGAGGGGTCGCAGTTAATGTTACATCTAGATAACCCAAAATTAGCCGCCTTGAATTCTGCAATCAGTCATCATATTTTAACATCAGTTGTTGTCAGCTTACCTCATGCCTTTACACTATTTTTCCTTTCAGTAAAGCAAATAAAAAATTATTTGTGTCTTGATCAGGTAAAGTAATCCAGTCGGAGAAAGGTGATTTGTACTTCAGCAGTTCAGGTCAAGCTTGCAATTTTGCAAAATTTCCTCGATTTCTCTGCATTATCTTTGTAAAATTTAATATATTAAAGACAATTGTGACAAGTCCATCAGGAGTTTTGCTGAAGGCATCACGGCACAAAGTAAGCATTTCCAAACAAATAAAAATAACTCCTCATTTACATTTAGCAAGGCTCTCCACCCTCTTATTAAAACAAACCCTGTGTGTGTGTGTGTGTGTGTGTGTGTGTGTGTGTGTGTGTGTGTGTGTGTGTGTGTGTGTGTGAAGAACAGAAGAGAAATATATATTTGCCTTATGTACAATTTATGACATTAATAAATATATTAATATATTACAGTATCTTTCTCTCTGTGTTTCTGATTGTAATTGCCTGCCAATATAGGGCATAATACTGAATCTATTTATTTATTTAATCTTTATATTTCTACATAAAAGATATTGATTAATGTAATAGCCATTCAGAATACCAGACAGTTCTTACATATTAAGTTCAGGCAAATTGAAAAAATAAAATCATTGTCTGCAATATAAATACACAATTATGAGATTATCTTCATGACTGAAAACATATCTCCAAGATGGCTGCCGTATGGTTCCATCCTGGAATGGCAAGTCATTATGACACATCACATCTTCTGTTTTATATCTATGGACACACGGTCCAGTTATATGTGGACTGCAGGGCTGCCCAAGCCATTTGCCAGCTGCTTAGTTCATGAGTGTTATTTCTACTGCTTATATTTCATGGTGCTGGGTTTATTGAATCCCATTACAAATCCTGACAAAATAAGAGCATATGAGCTGGAAAATAAACACTCCCTAATTTCTTTAAGAAAATATGAATTTGGGGCGAGGTTTGTTTTATGTAACACTACTGAAATGTATTCAGTGTATTCCCCAAACATGGGCATGGCTTCTTTTCTGTTTGCATTCGTACTGCCAATAGGAACACTGAAGTGATGTAAGCTGGCCAGCGGTTGGTATAGCAACGTCACTAACAACGTCACACAGATTTTTATATTTCGCTTTGACGAGTCAAAATCGTGTTGTATTTCCCCCGTCGCATTACGCTCAATAAAGCCTGGACCTCACTGTCCGTCCATTTGTCCGTGTTTTGGTCTATTTTTTAAGGCTACCGTTACGAGCTGTTACACGGGTTTTTAAAGATGGCAGTTGCTGCATTGGCTCATGTCAGGGTTGCCAACTTTGGGTACCTGGTTGGAGTGAGATTTTGATGCCATGGCCCATGGGCTTAATCATGCAGACACGCACTTTATTAGCACATATTTGGAATCAATTCACCATCAGGGTTTAAAAGAGTGTCCTTACACATGTGGTGGGAGCGGGACCATATATTCTAAGATTTAAGGATATAGCCTGACTAAGCCACCCCAGGATTTCCACCCTGGGAAATACTCACAATTTCACGTTAGACAAACACTAACCCAATAAAGGTCACACAGGTTCATTCACTAATAAAAGTCAAAAACGTGTTGCTTCCAATATCAAAACTACACAGTTTTATTCAATGTTCAAAAGTAGCAAGAACCAGAAATAATCAAAAAGAAACAAAAGAAAACAAGAACCTACAGTATACTACCACAGACACATAGCCAATACATGAAAACACACACACATACACACAGACAAATCTATACATGGCCACACATACTCACTTAGCAAAATATATACATAAACACACACTCTTTCACTCACCCAGCCACGGACCAAACAGAGAGTAATTTAAGAGCCCATACTCATAGAATGGGGGTTACAGTACGTAACCAGCGGTACGACTGTTCACCAAGTTCATCTCTGTTGCTGTCGCGGTGTTTTGGCGTGAGACTGAACATGAAAGCGTGTGTCACAAGCCAGGAGCGTGAGAGTTGGCAACACTGTCATGTGTTCGACCAATCATCGTACACTTACTTCATTCAAGGTTCCTCTTGTGCTGGGAGAGCACCTACTCTGAAGTAGGAGCTAAAAAGTCAAAAAACTTTTTTTTTTTTTAAGAACTATGATTGTTCCCAGTTCTTGCAGTGTGAACACAATTTTTTTTTAAAAAGGGGGGGGGGGGTGAAAAAGTTTCTCTGGTCTGAAAACACCTAATGTCACTGTCTAAGCAATGCTTGCTGGGTTATTACAGGAAAACGAATTTGTGAACCCCATAATTTATTCACAAATCATCATACACATTTGTAAATCTTATTTGTCTTTGTAAATCATGAAACGTGCATTTGTCACTAATATTGACACTAGTTTGAGTCCATGAAGCCCGATCAAAAGAAAACCTGAACAGAACTTGACAGTGAAAAAGAAAAGGACGCCCAATAGACTGGGTGCACATTTAACGTTGTTTTGACAAAATATTACTCTTAAATAAAAATTCATATAAATCCAATGTGTGAATATGTTTTTGTCCACTACCCCACTGACCCCTGAGGGAAGTGGATGAGATACGGAGAAACCATTAGTAGAAAAAGACATCCTGTCCCACAGTAAACATCATATTTAAGGTACTGCAGAGATGTCCTGCACATCCTGCAACTGGAAACAGGCTAAACTGTGACCAGCGGACAGTTATTATAAGTAATTCTATATGTTTTATTCCTCTGTGACAGCCTGTCAGCCAAACACATTGAACCGTGTAAGGAACAATGGCCCTGGGGCCCGAAACATGAAGAGATTTCCTGTTTAAGTACAAAGACATTTCCTCACAGTCTGAAGAATATCATCAGCACCAGCAGGTTGTTGATGCCAAGCAGAATCCCTCAGCAGAGAGAAGATATTATACTGCAGCACATAAACACCCACATGCTTTATTGTGTTACAGTGTGTGTGTGTCTATGCATGCAACACACATGATTAATAATGAGCTCCAAGGCAAAGACATGCCCACTAAAAGAATTGAAATGATGTATAACAGAACATTCACTTCTTTAGATGGACCACTGGGAGATGCTGTGTGTGTTTTGCTACATTTGTCCCAGCAGTTGCAGCTGTTGTGAAGTAACCAGTGGAGTAACATTTCCCCTCTGCCTCTCCAGTGATAATGTTTCTCCACACTGAGACTGGATCATTAGCACTGAAGACACGATCTTAACTGCAGCCTCCAACACAATCTGATACACTGTAGAGGGGTCTCCAGCTGTCACCTAACATTATTTCTTTGCACTTTTGTGTCTGAGTAAGAGATGAGGAAAGAGAGAAGCCTCAAGCACACGCACGCACACACACACACACACACACACAACACAGTGAGAGAGAGTTCTGGTTGTCAAGGATACATCAAAAAATAAATAAAAAAGATGTCTCTCAGAAAGTGTACTTACTCTTTTTTTAACAGCCCGTGATTTTCGATTTGGTGGTGCTTAGCGTTATTTTTGTTTTGCAAGGTGAAACATAAACGGACAAAATGGCAAGGACTCCTCTCACTGAATGGCTGTGCGTCATCGCAGCAGATCCAATAGCGAGCACGCCTCCTGTCGTGCCAAATATAAAAGCAGCTCTCCTCCGACTTTCAAGAGAGTAAACCCGTTTTACTCCGGTTGATGAACGCGTGAAAGGCAACCAAATGTCACACACTCAGTTTAAACAACCATACTTTCTGTTTCCATGCTGTCACACCTAGAGGCATAATGGATTTTAACTTCACGCTCTCAGGGGGCGACTTGGGCGCGCTGCCGCAGAGGCTGTTTGAGAACAACTCCACGTTTCCATTTGATAACAACACCGCCGCTTCCAAAACGGAGGAGGAAGACTTGGAAGTCAACACGGACGTTTACTCCAGGGTGATAGTCACAGTCATCTACGTGGCTCTGTTCGCCGTGGGCTCTCTGGGGAACTCCATCACCCTGTACACCCTGCTGACGAAGAAGACTCTGCAGAACCTCCAGAGCACCGTGCACTACCACCTGGCCAGCCTCGCCGTCTCCGACCTTCTGATCCTCGTCCTCTCCATGCCCATCGAGCTCTACAACTTCATCTGGTTCCACCACCCCTGGGTGTTCGGGAACGCCGTGTGCAGGGGTTACTACTTCCTCCGGGACAGCTGCTCCTATGCCACCGCGCTCAACATCGCCAGCCTGAGCGTGGAGCGCTACATGGCCATCTGCCACCCGTTCAAAGCCAAGAGCATCATGTCCCGCAGCCGCACCAAGAAGCTCATCAGCGCCATGTGGCTCGCGTCCTTCGCGCTCGCCACGCCGATGCTCTTTGTCATGGGCCAGGTGGTGCGTAAAGGCGAGAAGATATGCACCGCCATCGTCTCCCCTGTCACCATTAAGACTGTGCTTCAGGTGGGTGTCGGAGAAGACTCTTATCGCTGTTTTGTGTGTTGGCTTTGCGCTCAGATGTCTCCCGAGTTGCTCTTTACGCACCGGGGCGAATTAAAGAGGTACATATTAATATGACTCTCGAGCCTACAGCCACAAGTAGTACATGAGGTGGGTGTTAGGGGTGATTTTTCTTTAGAGTGTACATACATGTGTACCATAGCACTTGAGGAACTGTACGGCTTTACGCGCGAATGTCTGGATTTTCACTGGAAAAAACAAAAAGAAGCGAAATCATAGTCTACGCGGAAAGGACGTTGATTTTATTAAGCTATTTAGGCTTTAATTAAGTATATTAAAATGAATTTACCCATAGGGTTGTCAGTAATGCTACTTCACCGCAGGTTCATTTCTGCCAGGAAATGAACATGGCAGACTGTCATTAACATCAACAACATGATGCTGAGCGCACAGGAAATGACCTGATCCTCACTTCTTAATATCTAAAAAAAAATGTTGGTTGACTTAGATTATCCCTGACATCTAAAGGGAAAAGATCATAAACAGCTACTTGAAAGATGAGCAAACTTAACGCAGCATGCAGGGTGCTACAGGTGTGATGTTTTCTGAAGTGGAAGGGCGTCCTGTTGGTGCAGTTACTGCGCATTTTCATATGTTGTGCTATAGAGCTGAAATGATTGGTGATTAATCCATTAGTCCAGTGACGGAAAATGAATCTGTTGCTTTTGATCATCAATAAGTCAATGAAGACATTTTTCAAGCCAAAGATTTGATCGTTTCCAACTTCTCAAGTGTGAGGATTTGTTGCCTTTTCTTTTCGTAAATCATAATAAACTGAATATCTTTGGGTTTTGAGCTGTTGGTCAGACAGTTTGAATACAGTCCCCTTGTACTCAAGCCCCGCAGTTTGTGCCTCTCATGTATTAACATCACAGTCAAGTCACAGAGCCAAGCATCTGATTTTCTGAATTAAAAAAAAAAAACCAAGCAATCATTGAAATGTGGTTTGACAACACTCACCACTGTTCTGAAGGTATTACCAGAATCCTCAAAGACTCGTCTAACCATCTGGAAGAGAAAAATGTTCTGTCTGTTGGACAATAAAACATTTTTTAATACGTTGTGACTCAGTTTCCTAATACAAACAAAGATGGTAGCTGAAAATTACACTCCTCCCTCAATTTGTACAATATGAACAAAAATGTAAACTTTTATTATCAGTTATATATTAGTTTATATTGATGTTGATGATTCCAATTTACTGTTAAGCTAAAAATACACCTCTTTAAAATGGCTTTAACTGACTTTTATGTTTTATTTGACCTGGCCGATATTATATTATTTTACTCTTCCTCTTTTTCTTCCTACAAGGAAATCTGCCTTTCCATGCATGAAAATAAACAAAACTCTGCACATAGGTCCAGTCCTATGCCACACTTAAATTCATAACAAATCAGTCATACATGCCACCACTTTGCACCTTTCACCAAAATGTAGGCTCAAGTCAGCAGAAATGTTCAGACGCTTCGAACTGGCAGGGATTATGAAGTCCATCACTCTGTTTTTCTCAAAAACCTATCTCCTCTCACAGTTTTTGCTCAGTTGACATCAATTAACACCAACCTTACTACACTGCACCTTCAGACTGTCGTCCACAAACAAACAAATCCAGCCAGATTTTTGAATGATCAAAATTGAGCCCACAGTGCATCAAAAGCAAAGTGCAGCATGTACTTGCTGAATACTTGCTGAATAAATCTCCAATGTTCATGAAAATAAATGACACAATTTTGATGTCATGGTAAATGTAATGTGGTTAATTTCAGAATTGTATCTCAAAAACAGAATTTCTGACAGTATTTGGAATGCTATCCTCTTGTAAACTGTTGTAGTCAATGGAAATAGAGCATCTTTAAACATCAGTTTGTCACTTTTGGAGCAATCAACCTAAAAATAAACTACAGCCATTTCTATGTTGTCTTGATGAAGTACACATATTCTCAGAATTTCATCATGATAGCTGAATTTTTGACACTAGTTTGAAAAATGCATAGTGTGAAGCCATCTATGATTTCTCACTTGGCAGGTAGCTCAACAGGTAAGCCCTGGGTGATGCAGAATAAACGTGCTACTGCCTGCTCAGTCATTCTACTGTGTGGATTAGACGTGATTTCTAAGATATTTTTAATTTAAGAAGTTTTAAATAATTATGGTCCGGGCCGTTCTACTGACAAACCCTCATGTATTTGTCATTTGTCTCTTCCTCTTCCTCTTCTTCCTCCTTTTCCTCTTCCTCCCCTCTTTCTTCCTCTTGCTGCTCAAAATGCTCTTTCTGCACACTTCTCCACAGGTTCACTTAGCTTAGCTTTTAGCCCGGCCCCGACTCACTGCTGCGCAGCAGGCCGCAATAATTTTCATTTTATTACTGTTTCTTGTGTCCTTTGTTAAAGCAATTATTATTATTATTATTATTATTATTATTATTACAAAAAAAGCAAGGACTGGTAAGGAAAAACAGTCGCTTGAGAAATGGGTTAAAAAATGTTTTCATTTTGTAGCACTGAAAACGTGCTCTAACCAGATGCTTAGAGGAGTCTCACAGGATTTTGGAAATACCTTCGTAATATCACTAAGTGTTGTTAAATGACCTTGTGTCTTTTCCCAAGATCTCTGGGTATTTCTTTTTTTTTAAAAATTGGATACTTTAATCTGTGGGTCAAATGTAATGACAATGCATGAGAGGCACAAACTGGGGAAATTGTGATGGGCAATTTTGAACAATTTTACAGACAAAAATAGTCAATAATTATTATGTGCACGTTAAGGGGACATGTAGCTAAAAGTAAAGCCTGTGAATAATCAGAAAGTGTGTGTGTGTGAGAGTGAGAGAGAAACACACACACATTTCTTTCGTACTCTGAGCACAGTAGCCCCCTCTAACAAAAAAGGCTATTTCTCAAGTCTGTCCCCACTGCCCCCCAAGATAAATGGCGTTGCTCTGCAGGTCGAAGGTTGTAGAAATAATTAGGCCACATTCCCCGGCTACTGTGTCTGGTTTTACTCTCTCCTGCTTTCCTACACCACACTACTCCCATCTGTTTTTCTTGCCTTTCATTTGTCCTTCCATAGTCTTCTTTTTGTGTTTTTTGCCTCCTCTATTCATCACTCCTGCGCGACAATAACTAACTGAAGCCGTGCCAAGGCTAACGATTCTTATCTTCTGATGCTTTCCTTGAGGCTGTTGGCATTCGTGAGCCAGGCTGCAGCGAATAGTCTGTGTCAGGGAAGAAACATTTACTCAAGAGGTCTTACCCTAAAGAAATAACATAATCACAAAATACTTTGTGTATTTTTTTCCACTTGATGTAAAGAGCAGAACAATAAATAAGCTGGTAACAGTTGTTGAGTCTGGGGACATTATATGACATACACTGACAGGGAGGAAATGATCAAATTATTCCCATAACGTTTTATAAGTCTGCGTGTTTGTGAATATACTGTGCAGTGCATCATGTGTAGAAAGACCCAGTAGGTGCCCTGCTGCTATGGAGGATCCCCAAACACTCTGCCTGTTTTGACAACAGTGAGTGACACTGAAGGGAGAGAAGGTGTGTGTGTGTGAGAGAGAGAGAGAAAAAGAGAGAGAGAGAAAACTAAAGTGAAAGGGAAAAATGAGGAGGTCAGAGAGCAAGGGGGGAGAAGATGGGATCTGATCCTGTGTAGATGAATAGGAGGAGCATGGTACTGACACTGCCTGCAGTTAGCCAGCAGGCTTAAATTCAGCTGCAGTGCTGTGAGTAAAACTGGCAAATCTAAATAATGCAGAACATCTGAAAACTAACTTCCTAAAACCTCTCTTGGGTTACACAAATGTCACCATTTTAACCATTTACGAGTTCTTTCATTTTAACGTTATAATCCATATGATTTCAGTCCTGGCTGATTTGGTGACAACCCCCTGTTTACTGGTGGAAACAACAACTGGGATTTAATACCACAGGTCTCCGAATTCTGGGGGCAGCAGCTGGTTAACCCTGCCGTTGTCCTCGGGTCAGTGTGACCCGCCACTGTGTTTACCCCTAGAGAAAAATCCCCTACATGTCACATTTCAAGTCGATATGTGATGACTTTCCTAGATTGACCCCGAAATTAGAAAAGTGAAATGTTGCCTTTATTTGTTATATTTTCATTTTCATTTTCACCCATGCTTCCCTGGTTGTGAACTGTGAGCGTTTGGGTATGGATTTTAAACCCCCCCCCGAGGCTGCTTCCCTGGTTGTGAACTGTGACTCAGTTTAGTCATAGAGATTAGTCAATAAACAACATTTTTAACAAGCCATGAGGAACTGAGACTTGTTGCTGCACACGGTGTAAGTAGTTTTTCCATTACTCCCTGCAATATTTAAAACTGATCCACTGTTAAAAAATACGGAAAATGACTGTTGCATTTGCAACGAAAGGTGGCGCTCAGCGCTAACTTCTGTGATTGATCTGGGATTGTGATGAATACATTACATTTCCTGTGGCTGCTTCACAATAAAAGCCACCCCTTTTTTTTTCTACTTGAATGCTTTTAACGCTGGATTACATGCTGCATGGCTTCCCACTTCCATTTTGAGTCCAGCACCGGAATGGCGAACTCTGCCACAAGCAATAAAGTAGTATATAGAGAGGAAGTTAATGAATGTAAGTGCACTGAATGGCTGTTGCAGAAAAGCTGCCAACCATAAAGAGTATCAAACATGAGGTTTGAATTCATGAAAATCTTAAGGATTATAACTTGAGAATACAGACACTACATACCTGTATCTTCATAGAGCCGTTTCTTCTTCTGTCTCTTTGATTTTGTTGCAATAGTTGCATCGTCAGAGCAGCCCCACAAACATGCTGATGACTGTGGTATAGCTGCCTTCCTAACAGTTGACCCGGGCTTGTTTCTCAGCCAATGTATTGATTGATGTAAGTGCTGACATGTGCAAGTTATCCTTGAAATTGCCTGCATGGGATCAATAGCGTATATTTTATCTCATCTGTCTGATTTAGAGGTGCAATGATTAATCGATTATTCGACCTACAGAAAATTAAGTAGCAACAATTTTTATTAATCAATGAATCTTTTAAGTGATTTTTCCATGTTAAAGGGCAAGAATTCAGACGACACGAAACATCTGAAGATGCCACCCTGTACTCTGGTAACTTGTAGCTGGCATTTTATAGACTGTACGATTAATCAATCGAGAAAATAACTGGTATATTGATCGATAACAAAAATAATCCTTAGTTGTGGCCCTCGTCTGATTATGGTTTTCATACCCAGGGAAAAATGGCTTTTGATGTACTTGAGTATTGCCATTTTATGCTTCTGATATTTCTACTACAATACATTTCAGAGGGAAATATTGTAATTTTTACTCCACTACATTTGTTTAACAGCTTTAGTTACTAGTTTTCCATACTCCACACACTGTAAAAATCATACCAAGTATTTTTTGTCTATTATTGACTCTTATTGTCTTATTTTCTTATAACAAGGGAAAAAATCTACCAGTGCAGTGAGATAATTTCAGCCGGATTCCAATAGATATCAACTGGTTTCACAGAATCAAGAGTCACGTGTCATTTTTCTTAATTCTAGAGCAGCGATTTCTTCTTTCAAGGTTCTCACATTGATTTCTAGAAAAACTTTAAAACAAGTTCTACTGACCTTCTTCCACCACAGATAAAAACAAATCTTGTAAACATGCATGTGTGTAAAATATCTACTGAGACACAGGAGGAGTGTATGAGAGAGGAAGAAAGCGTATGAATGAGAGACTTAATGAGCAAGAGAGGATTTGTTTTTAATTTCTTCAAGGCTGCAGGCTGTGAGCAAACTGAAAGTGAAGTTAACTCAGCGCAGTTGACAGTCAGCTCAGATATTTCCAGTACATTTACATTTTACATGCCGTGCGTTTAGCCTGGTGCTGGTGTGTGCACTTTCCTCTGCCTGTACACCTGTGAGCTTGTTTGCTGTGCTGGAGTGGTCTCATGCTGTGCGGGAGTCTCTGCTTGGGTTGTACAGGGTCATGTTGTTTGTGCAGCAGGATGAGTTTGAACTGCAGAACCGACTGATTCATCCATGAGGGACTTTAAGAATGCAATTTTTAGGCTGAAATGTTGCTTTCATCGTATGTTGCAAATCTCTTTCCCTTCTTCCTGGTGGACAGAACTGTTATTTACATCTGCGTGATGCAGTACAGTCCATTTTACAGACTGCAGGCAGGTTCATTCTCTTTGCATGGATCAACTAAGGACACAACTCACACATGATATAAACAGCTTATAGAATTTCCTTATGTAATTAATACAGCATTCTTGCAAGATTAATCTGTGCTCTGTATGTTTGATATATACAGCCAGTTTGAAGCTGTGAGACGTGACCTTTTTTTAAAAAAAAGATTATATTTCCTGATGGTGTTGCAAGGTGTTTGATTACGGCTTTATAGTTCTAAAATCCTGTAGCCTCAATGTTCTAACAAGACTATCACAGAGTTTTAATTTATTAAATCCAATTATAAAGACAGTTCATTTAATTCCTAATGTTAAAACTATTGGAATATTATAAGAATATTATAAGAATGTTTCCTCCCTAGGACTGGAGGACCAACGAGACACAAAAAGCACCATGAAAATACTGTTTCTCCTTGCCTTTGGTACAGGACTATCAAATGTAGCATATTTCACATTAACCAGACTAAGAGTCTACAAAGTCTGCAGCGGCTCTGTGAGGCTACAATTAGGCACAGCGGTGGTTTGAGCTAAATGCTAATGTCACCATACTAACATGTTCACAATGACAATGCTAACATGCTGATGTTTAGCAGATATAATGTTCATCATGTACCTTAACTATTCTGTCAAGCACTCAGAATAATAACCATTAAAATGCACACAGGTACCCTCAGTGCATCAGGCTCCAGGACTCCAGGACTCAGCACACAAACAGAAACGTCAAATATTCTCCCCTAGAAATTCAGAACTCCAGATGCCTTCAGCAGCTCAGCAGGTGAAATGACAACTGATGTGCTCTGTGTGTGTGTGTGTGTGTGTGTGTGTGTGTTAGGCTAGTATGAGCACAAGGCTTTATGTTGCTGTGTGTGCAAGAATGTGAGTGCTTGTTCACCTTTATCTAGGCTGAATTGTTTTATTGGATCCTTGCGGACAATAGTGCCACTTCAGTTAAAGCTGAAGGATTTGAGGAAAATATTCAGTTGGGGGGTTTCCTGACAGTACTGCAGTTGCGATTTAAATTGTGATTATTTTGTACAGATTAAACAATAGGTCTGCATTTGTGGTTTACATAGACGAGATCATTGTGGCAAGCATGATCACAAAATGATCTCTTTTTTCTACATTATTGAAATCAAACAATGCAGTTGCTTGTTGTTTAGGGACCTTACAGTACAGATGTTCCCCACACTGAACTCTGTCCATCATGGTCCACACATTTATACTAACAATAAAATGTGTTTAAGTTACTTTTCTTCAATTGGAGGGATTGTAATCAAATTCAGCCTGACCCAACACATCTTGCACAGCTAAGATTGTGCATATTTTGCCCTGATATTCCCTCTTGGTTCTCTATCAGATGCATCTCCTCTGTGGATGAAGAGAGTTGGCCTGCAGCTGGTTATTTGCATTCAGAGGCAGTCGCGACCCAAAGTAATTCATCATTGGCATAATTCATAATTTTCATAGGGGCTTCTTGGTTCAATTAGTTTAATTATATTTGGACTAACTCTTCATTAATCCACATTATAATAACAGTTACAATTTAGAAGTGCAATGTGTAACATTTTCGTAAAATATATTTTAACTCTTAACTAATTAAAATCTGGTATAATACACAATTCTGTACCATCAGGATTGGTAGCCTCTATCTCCATCTCACTGAGGTGCAAATAAAGGCAGCACTTCTTATACAGGTAAACCCTTTGCTTCCTGCTGTCACAAGCAGCATGTCCCTATCTCTCACCCTCCTTGCGTTTGCTGAGAAGAACATGTTGGAGTTGGTTTTTCAATCTTTGACTCATTTCACCACCTGCCATTG
The DNA here is from genome assembly GCA_002120245.1 of Maccullochella peelii. NCBI lineage: Eukaryota > Metazoa > Chordata > Actinopteri > Centrarchiformes > Percichthyidae > Maccullochella > Maccullochella peelii. The sequence goes on along the minus strand of LKNJ01002920.1, from coordinate 31,045 downwards.
CCAGATATTCTGGAAACTTCAGCTCAGATTGAACTGGAGGAGTAGCACATTCTTTCTGATTTGTGTCAAAATCAATCCCTCTCTTTTGTCTTGAGGCAATTCTCACAATATTCAACCTGGTGGCACACATCGCATGCATACTGCAGAAAAGGCAGCAGATGTTGCATTACATTGATTACACAGCTACCATATATTTTTACTTTTACTTTTATTCAGCACCTGCTTTGTGACAGAAAATAGAGGTGCTAGACTGAACGTCAAGGAAACAGGTGCTTGATAAGCTCTGAGGTGGCCTGCAGTATTTCAAACCCTGATTACTCATCAGTCCAAAGCAGAGGGTGCCTCTTGACCACAAATACCCTAATATCTCTGCCTAGGGAGTAAAAAAACATCTTGAAAACTTCAAACAACAACTGGGGGCTACTGCTAAAACTCCATGTTGTCTTATACATAAATCTATTACTGTCAGTACTCTTCTTTCAAACATTCTCCCTGGCTACAGTTTATCCCGTCATCCTCTGTTTGGTTTTTCTCTTCAAAAGAAACCAGTCCAGACCTCTTTGGTTCACAGGCTGAACAGGCTGAGTCTGTTGTGTTTACATCCTCACAGCAGCAGTAGCTGGACTCCTGGCCTCACAGACGATCAGTAAAGTAATGTGATTATAGATATTTTTATATTACATATATTATTAGATATTTGATGATATTTTTTCCATCTCTGTTGTTCCATAATGAGCCCAGCTGTAATCCACAAAGAGATGACCTAATAATAACATGATTGCAAACCCAATACAGTAACTGAGCTGGGATAGACTTGTGTTAAGAGGAGAGTAATATTTCTCGTGGAAAAATGCATCTTATTCAGCAGTCAAAGTCAAGTCACTCAGTATCTCAGTCAGTTTAACAGTGAGAATCTCTAAATGCCCATTAGTAACCTGGTTTGGATCATATTCAGAATATAACGTTTGCATGGAACATGAAAAGCCTGGTTATTCATGTCCCTGTATACATGATCGTACAGTATCCAGGTGTCTCATCATCTGCGTGCAGGTGTGTTTTAAATTCTCTCAGCCATTCATTTCTGCACCAAGAGAGAATCAGATACCTGGATAAGGTGTTAGCATGCCACAGTATTCTTGTTTTTGTTTTTTTTAGCTATCCTAGCAATGTCAATGTTGGCAATGTCAGTCGATCCACCACTTCGGACCATAATGAAATATCTCAACAACTATGGGATGGACTGCCATGAAGTTTTGTAGACATTCATGATCCCTCATGAGGATAAATCCTAATGACTTTGGTGATTCCCTGACTTTTAATGTAGTGCCACCAGCAGGTCATTTGCCACACTAATGACATTCCCATCAGCCTCAGCTGTACTTTGTGTTTAGTGCTATGCATGCTACAGTAACATGCTGAACTATTATGGTGATCATTATACCTGCTAAACATCAGCATTATCATTGTGAGCATGTTAGCATGCTGACGTTAGCATTTAGCTCACAGCACAGCTGTGCCCGAGTGTAGCCTCACAGCGCTTTCTGAAATCAGGATAAGATGCTTCCATGCGCAATGCACAAAAACCCAATTATAACCAGTAAGTGTGTGCATGTATATACGTCATATATATATGACATGTATGACACATGTATAGAGATAAATGTGCCATTTCATATGGAACATCCTGAAGACACAAGCATCTCCAACTCAACCTACTGAAATCTTAAGGATTTCATCTTTAATACCATATAGTATGTATGGGTTATCTGGTAGAAAATATGTGAAGGTAAGGGGGACAGAGCAGATGTGCATAAACTTATTGATCATTACATTTTAAATAGTTCACAATTTGTATTGTAAGTGCTTGAGAAAATATCTGCACATTGCAGGTCATTGTGAAAGCTTGAACGTTGGGGTTGGAGTGGGGGTAGAGACCCTGTGGATGATAGCGATGACACTAGACAAGAGCCAGATGCGTCTACATCAATGATTGTTTCGATGTGCGATTATAGAATGCGTGGCATGTAGCCTGTGCGGAGACCGTTGTCCAAACAATGTCACCATGATACAAATATTTGGATTATTCCCTGCCGAGAGTGAGATAGACATTTATGTAGAGAACCAGGTCATTGCAATTATGAGAGCAGTGTGCCGAAGGAAAAGATAAATAGGCTCTCTACTGGTTGTAAACAGCACGCAAACACTCACTAAACAGCAGTTAGTTTATTTAAGGGTAATAATTCTAATAAATTATTTTATGAGGGCAGTAGCACTATAACAACAAGGACATACAGTCCATTGTTTTGGTTGTCATGCAAACTTTGGGAAATTAAAAGCACTTTCTGAGCAATAAACCATCCAAAATATTACATTTACATGAATCTATTCATTAGGGATATTTCAATTCAAGCCTTGACACAAAATTGTCATTTTTGAGGAGGTTCTCTATTTTTCATACCTCACCTGTCCACCAGGTGCTCAGTCTCATTCTTTCCTTGCTCCCTTTCACCTCATCAACGCTCGTCTCCCCAGCTGCACCTCATTGGCTCATTATTCTTTGTATATACAGCTGAGGTACATCCCAAATTCCCTTACTTTTATTGTTCCTTGCTCCTTGATCCTCTCGGGACCCAGTCTGCCATCATGAAGGACTTTCCAATGCTCTTATTTCTGCCTTGAGGAGTGAGGAGGTAGGTCAGATTAGCAAACGAAACAACTTTCATCATTCATCAGAAAGTGTTTCTTTTTATGATCTGTCATTTCTCCTTCCAATCTGTATCATGGATAATGTTTTATTCAAGGAGAGACTGTTGTTTTTCAGAAATAAACAAATTGTAATTATGTATCGGGGTCACGTGATGCTGACAATCCCTGTGTGTCGGGTACAAACTATATTTTCATGTGAGATATTGATATGAGACATTGTAATCATAACCTGGATTATAAAATAAAGAATTTACAAAACAGAATATCAATAAAGGCAGACCCAAATAATTAATAAATTAAATAGCGTGTTGCTGGTTTTAATAATTGTGCCACAAGTACCAGTTTTTGTGTCTTGGCAATTGTAAAAAGAAAAAAAAACCCAGTAAAAATGTGTTTCCTCCACTCCTCTTTCCTGCTTCTTTTTCTGCATCTCTCCCTCGCTTCTCAGTGGGAGGTATTAAGATGCATGAGTGAGGGAAACATGGATGCAGTCAACGGAATTTAGATGCACCCATGGTGCTCTTGTTACTCTCTACTCTTATCATTTCTCATCTTTATCTCCCCATCTCCAGCCTCTCCCACTTTTAGATGTGAGAGATGCAGGGAAAAGATTAAGGCAAAACAGAAATTTAAGATTGCACTTCCATAAAATGTGTGACACTGATTTTTTAAAAAGTGGTCAAAAGTAGCAGAGAAAGCAGAAACCGAAAGCACCTGTATCAGTACAACTCTGCATTCTCTACACAAGTCTCTTATTATTGTTTTACAGGTTGATAACCTCTTATTACTCTGGCATTTACTGGTCGACCTGGGTAGTTTAGCTAGCCCCTGTTACCTGCTTATTTCAGCTGGCTGGTTAATACAGTAAACCTAGCTTTCCAGCCACCTCACTAACTCTCTACAGGCTGACAGGTTTAACTCTGCTAACTAGCTGCCGGTGTACTAGCAATATACTTCACTTTTACGCTATTTCAAGTACACAAAACACTTGTCTACATTAACTAAACATTTTACCAGACTTTACTGACTCTAAATGACCATTAATTAAGCCTCTACTCCACTGCCGAGATGAAAATTGGCGTTGGTGTTTTCCAAATGGTTTTCCATCGTTTGAGGCTTGATTGGCACTCTTAATTATTATCTTGTTGCGCCCTCTTCTTCGGCAATGGTTTAGTGGCACCTGACTAGAGAATTAGCGCCACCAGCGGTTTATCTCGATGTGTCCAACTCCTAATGTTTGCGTAAAAATAGTGGATGGAAATGTGCACTAATTTGCCTTTTCTTTTTCTAGAACTTCATTTAAAATTTGTGCTAAATTTGGATGGAAACTTGGCTTGAGACATCATCAGTTCAGTTTTCACAGAATGTATAGTACCCCTCATGATGAGTAAGCTGAACTCATATTTAAAAATCAGTGAAGTGCCCTTTTAACCGCTCTATAGTGTCTTCTGTTGCCTGTAGCCCTTTCTTGACCCCCAACATTTCCACTCGTCATAGTAGGTAAAGCACAGGTGAAAATAATAACATTAATGATGGCTCTGTTCCATTGCAGTGTCCCAGTAAGCCTTGACAGTTAGCCAGTAAGCACAATACCAGAGCCCTTGAACTGACACGATGATGGAATGCAGCCATCTTTAATAGTTTTAACAAGTCCAAATGTCAAACACTAATTGCATCCATGATTCCCCACTTGCGTGTTTTCCTCACGTCTTAGTACCTCAAACTGAGAAGTGAGGGAGAGATGCAGGAAAAGATGCACAGAAAGAAGTATAGAGGAAACACGTTTTATGAGAAATGAAATCTCCTTTCCTCTCAGGTATCATCTGCAGTTTCTGGTGACACCGTCTCAGCTGGTGCTTGGCTTTAACAGCTGTGTAGTGCCTCTTGCTGCCTTTATCTGCACATTTTGCTCTTTACTGATGTTCTCCTACAAGACAAAACAGAATGAGAAATATTAGTATCTGCGTGCTTAAATTGCAGTGTTTTACAAGCATCTGCACATTCACACACAAGTGTTGCCACAGTGTGAGAGGTTCGAGTGAACATGTCAGTGGAACTACACTTAATTTGATGTTGTTCCTCTGCCATTTGGAGGTAAATTGGCTTTCCGTTCTCCCTTCTCTCTTCCTGTTTGATAGAAATGTGAAGAGTATAGCTGTTTCATTGTTTCGCCATGGCCATTCCAGGAATTCAATTCAGTTTTATTTATATAGCGCCATATCATAACAAAGTTATCTCAGGGCACTTTTTCAATTGAATTGAATGTCTACATGGAAGACAGAGAGAAAGAGAAGGATGAACAAGAAAGAAATAATAGACATTATATAACCATGGGGATCTTGTATAAAAATGTTCAGGTAGTATGACGTAAGCAAGGATATAAAACATTTCTGAAGAATGCACAGCATGTCCTTGTAGCCAAAGACTTGACTGAAATTGTATTACAGACAAAATGTGACAGAATGATAGAATGTGTGGTTGCAGACTAAATGACACAGTATGACGTTCTGGTAAACATCAGTCATTTAAAAGATGCTTTAATTGAATATGACTGTAGAAGTAAAAAAACTGAATTATACTTTTGTACTGAATTTTCTACCATGTCATTTTTCTATGGCAGAAACAAAGACATTTTTAAATGACAGGCAGAGCTTGTGGGAGTGTGTGTCTTAAAAAAAAATAGTGCTTACTGCACATTAAAGACTTGATTTGTACGCACATAAATACAATTAGAAAATTGGCACACTTTCTTGGAAGGACAGTGATATTGTCATCTGCACTATCATCACTGGAAGTGCTTTTGTCCCTAATTGTTTCCCAGTAGAATCTCAGTACAGTTCTACGTTCAATTACATCAACTGGGTTTTTAAACTTTTTGTGCAACTTTTTTACAAACTAATGGGCTATAAATGACAAAGTACCCTACGAAAGGTTTACAGGGTGCTGTGGTTGTATGACCATGACAAAATCAAACTGCATTTTTGAAGTTGATACCAATATTGACATTTCAATTTTCACATATTGTTTGGCCACTTACACACAGTGCATCAACTTATTATCACCTTATAAAGTTGACATGGCGAACTTGTTAGCCCGTGAGTTGCCTATTTTACACATGCTGCAGACACAGAGCAAAATTAGCATTCATTTGTTGTTGTTTATATCAACCCAATAAATGTAAGTCCAATAGTCACTCTTCTTTTAGCTCTGTTTTTGGTCTCTACCTGTAACATCCCGTAAATATTGCCTGTTGTGTTTCCTGTTTTATTTTGAAATTCTAATTCTTGTCATTTCAGTTCCTGCTCTTGTGTCTCTCCCATCCTTGATTACCCACACCTGCTTCCCATTACTCACCTGCCCCTGATTCAGTCATCAGCTCCCTAGTATACTGTGCCACTTTCACTCAGTTCCTTGTCAGATTGTCGTTCTTCATCCCTGTGAGTTTTTGTTGCTTTCAAGTAAAGATTTTGCTTTTTTTTTTCGAGAACCACCTTGTGATCTGTGTCTTTCTCCGTACCTGAGTCTTGTTCTGCCTAGATACGTGACACTACCAACGCCTGTGAAAAATTATCTGGCTCTTTCACTGCTATATGCTCCCCTTTGTTCACCAGCTAGTTGCTAGCTGTATATGTCTGCTGTTTGGTGATGTGCCGGTATGTATGGTGGGTTTTTAAAGCTCTTTTCTGAAAACAGATGCCTGCTGCTGCTGGAAACAATGGTGATGAGAGCGCTGGGAATTAACCAAAACAGTACATTTGCGTCCCACAAAACCGAACAGGAAGCTGAAACACGTTAATTTATGTGGTAGTTCTCTGTGGTTCAAGCGACATCTTTCAGATTACATAGTTATATCTATGAGTTCAGTAGCTTCCACACTTATGCTGGAAAAGGTCAGCTCTAGCCCTGGCTTCATACCTCCAGCAAGTATTCAAGACCATTCAAGACAAACTCTAGATGATACATTAATATTAACGCGACCTTATCCATATGGACAGCTCACAGGCATGAAAGCAAGTCTGTTAACACCGACCAAACATCCGCCTCCCGTGAGAGTTGTCAAACTGATACAAGGTGAAAGCCAAGCTGTGTGGGGACAACACCTAAAGAAGGCGTGAAGCAGTGATCAAAACACACCGTACTAGGAGTGCAGGTGGAGTTTTGGCCTTGTACTGTTTTTGTCAGTGTATGTTTGTATGGTGCGATCATGTCTGTGTTTTTCCCTGTTGTCATATATATATATATATCTCTCTCTCACATGCCAGCTAACAGTTGAGTGAGATGTCAGCCAGACTGGACACCGAAAACAAGGCATACACAAGGAAACACAAGCTTACAGAAGCCTGTAAGCTTGTGTTTCCTTGTGTATGCCTTGTTTTCGCCATTCTACCATGTCTTCCTCCTCCAAACTAAGCTAAAACTTTTAGCTGGGAGCACTTTAGTCCAACATTGAAAAATCAGCAGGGCATGAAATGGAGAAATGGTTACAAACATTTAGAGCTTACTTGCCCTCATCTCCACTAGGCTAATTGTTTGGTCTAGTGCTGCATCATTAAGTGACATCTCTACGAAAGAGTAACGTTGCCCTACTGTGTGCATAATTCATTATTCAAACTGAATCGCTCCTTTTCTAAACTTTTGAAGAATGCAGCAGCTGCTAGCAGTGTGTACGTACGTCTCTGTATATGTACATACTGGTGTTGAGTTCAGGGTCATCCAGGCTCTGAAGGTGGTGATGAGGTGGAAACACGACATGATAATTTTATTGCCTCCAGTGTTTCAATTTGTGACACACGTTGCTGTTTTTATGAGTAAGCTAGTGGAAGGTCTTTTTATTTCGGATTACCTGCTTTAATGGCTATTCCAGGTGAACATTTTTGCCAGAAGGCACACAGTGTAGGCTGCTCAATATGTGAGTTAGAAAAGCATTTGTACCCTTGTTTGTTGTTAGCTACATTATAATGCACATTATGCTTTGGGGCTTTTATTCTATCTTTAATCAAGAGCGTGGTCTTTCATTTTGAGAGCATGACTTGTTGATTTCCTGTTCAGATTTTGTAATGCTTTCCCTCAAAACCCTGCCATCGCACTCAGATAGCCCCTGCTTGCCCTTAGATTTGCTCTGCTTCTGCTCCGACGGTATGCTTGCACTCAGATATATTGTTTCTTGCACCGATTTCCTGCGCTCTAGCTTCAGCTCTTAGGCTGATTCTGTGTGCTCATGGAAACGTCTGCTCTCAGATTTTTTTTGTGCAACCACCCTGTCGAAATTCCCCAACCAACAGAATGCCAGGTGTTGTGTTGACCTATGATATGGTCCCTTCCTCGTTGCAGGCGTGTTTGCTTTACTTATAGGCCTTTACTCTTCAATCGGGTTCATCCACTCCTGCCCTCCACGTCTTTATTATATATACTTCCCTTGCTTTCTGTCACGAGGCAGCAGGAAGAGGACCCAAACGCAGACAGGAATTGATTCACAGGTTTATTTTACTTGCAGGATCACAGCACACAAGACACGCAACATTGAACATAGCCTACACAATGAACCGACAGGGCACAAAGGGAAAACACAGGCATTTATAGGGGAAGGGCTAACAGCGGCTGCTGAGTAGCTTCAGTACCATTTATATTTTTGCTTCACCCATGAGTAAAACAGGTTGGGTTTATAATACATGCATGATATTATCGGTTAACTCTATATGAAAAATGCAACTTTACCGTATTCTGCTTTGATGAAGAATAATGTGAAGGTGTCTGCATAATCTTTAGATAATGTTAAATCCCTACTAACTATAAGGTCCACGTCTACTATATCTCAAATCTGACAATATGTCTTCACTATAGCTTCAAGTTAATTGTGAAGTCAAAAATAAAGCCACAGTATGGAGGCACATGGTTGTTGTCCTCTGCATATGGCAAAATATACGGTCCATACGGTAGCACATGCAAAACAAATTCTTCGAACAAAACTATTTTGATGTTAATATTCACATTTTTTACTGACACTCCCTTGCTCTCCCAAAAATCTGACCATCCCTTTAGCAAAAAGAAAAAATACATTACCCTCACCCTTTTCTGACCCCACCTTCCTGCCTTAACAATAAAGTTATTCTATATACTACAAGTGTCGCTGGAGTTTTGACCTCTTCTTACATAAAGTAACTTACAGCACAGAGGCGCGACTGAAAAAACTGACCTCCAAGTGAAAAACTGATCCACCAACATGTCAAAATTAAATATTGTTGATTGATCTATTCCAGTTGTCAGAGCAGCTTAGCTGAATGCTGCATCCAAAAGCACACCAGAACAACCCAAAAAAAAAAAACTCCCACACAAGCGTAATGGGGTAATGATGATGGAGATGGTGCTAATGGTCAGGTAGTGAGATCCACCAGGATACTTCAGTATTCAGGCAGCACTCCAGAAACTCTCTGTTACTGTCCTCCTTCATTACTCACCATATTTCAGCCTCCAGCACAGTATCGTGGGCAAAAATTATATCTAGAGGCTCAGGTTCAGTGAGGAACGGTATAACCTCTTGAATTTTAATGTAGTCGTACAAATGACACAACAACAGACAAAGTAATTAAATAATATTCACATTTAGAAAAATGACAGTAATTTGCAACATCAGGTATGATATGATGATAGGTATAATAACTAAATTGGCTGGTGTCTGTATTGTAGCAGCAGCTTAAATATTATATTGCTCTTTTTTTCTCCCACTCCCCTGTCTGTTACTCATGGATGATACTGTTAGTGACATGAGACTACTGGTGTGAAGGTGTGGATGAATTATTAATTACAATAATGTTTTACATATGCTAACAGTGATGAGGATGATAGGCAGAAGAGGGGGAAGTACTTTTTTCAGCTCCTCCTTCCAGGCTTCTTATGGCCTCAACAACCTCCACCAATCAGAGGCTTAAGGTGTATGCTCAAAATTAACTAGTATGTACGAAGTGTCATCTGAACACATCGGAAAGGTCACACTTGAGGGTGGGGTCAAGAGCCTGCCCTCATAGACCCTACCTACTTTCTCACACACTGCATGAGGTGGGTGTACTTGTTGGATTGTCAGGAAAGTTAAAATAATTTTTACTGCCAATTCTTACATCGGAAAAGTGTGGGGAAAGAGGTCTCACATGCTGTTTGACCATTCGACAAGCCCTTTGGTTTAAGCATATACCTCTTAAGGAGGGCCTGAATGTACCCTGAGAGGTGAAATCTGCGGCAGAAAAAGTGCACTGTGCACTTCCTGTTGCTCATAAAGCTTATGGAGCTGCGAAGTGGGAGGACGCCCCTGGTTCCACAAGTAAAAGTCCCGTTCATTTTTCCCATAGACAGTGTTAGGTGACTCACAACTGGAGCTCTTCCACAGCTCGGATCTGCATGAAAATTAAGGCAACTGGACCACTTTGTTGATGTTAGGAGAAAATCAGCACCATGGCTAAGAAATAAAAAATCCAGCATTGGCTGGGATGACCTGGCACGGCATTGGCATTGGACTGCAGAATGGTCCAGTATGAATGTCATTCTCAGGAGAATTAGCTGGACCCCCCCCCCAAAGCAGTCTGTAAATTGTGGAAGTCTAAAGTGAGCCAAGGCTCAGACTCCAGGCAGTACTGTACAGCAGCACTGCACAGTCACCTGCACTTCATGCATTAAGAAAATGGGACACACTGATGCTGCCTCTGGCAGCATACTCCCTCACAGGAAACTGTTAATTAAGATGGAGGTCTCTTCCATAAATCAAAGAAGCTCCTTAGTACAGTATGTAGCTTGATAATCATCATTATAAAACACTCATTCTGGGGCAAAACACTAGACATTTAGCTTGTTCATATGATACAAAATACATCCATGGTTCAATCTGTGCCTTGTTATGTTATTTTGTCTTTTTTCACCAAATACAAATAATTTTGCCGATTGAAAAAAGACTGTTCTTCTGCCTAGAAATGTTCATTGTAAACAAAACCAAACAGTTAGATAAACGGGATTCATCTTCTGGGTACCATGGATCTGTACCAACTTTCATGGCAATCCACCCAATAGTTGTCAAGGTACTCAACCTAATGGTGTTGCTAGAAGAAAAGTCAGGGCAAAAGGGAAACATTTCAGGGCAATTCATACAAAAGGTGTTGAGATATTTCAGTCTAGACCAAAGTGGTGGACTGACCAACATGGCCATCCCTATAGCAACACCTCTGGAGTGGCTAAAAAACTACGAGGCAAATTAAATCAACCTGCCTGTGCTGTTGATGTATGCAATGTTGATATAAAAGACTATGATTTATATTTAAATTGGCAAAGACTAGGGAATAATGTTGCCTCTACTTCCTGCAATTACAATTACTCCTTTTGCCTTCAGTCCTCTCTGGCTTACTGGATAGCTCTGTGCCCTGTCTTCCACACACATAAATGATGAATCATCTCTAAACCTATCTGTACATTCGCAGGATAAACAGCATCAAAGAAAATGTGGTTACAGTACGAGATGGAACCCCGCCACCATCACCATGAACTTATAATCTTATAATCATATAAGCCATGAACTTACAGTGCTGTGAAAAAGTATTTGCCCCCTTCCTGATTTCTTATATTTTTGCATATTTGTCACACTTAAATGTTTCAGATCATCAAACAAATGTTAATATTAGACAAAGATAACCCGAGTAATTACAAAATGCATTTTTTAAATGATGATTTCATTTCATTAAGGGAAAAAAGCTATCCAAACCTACCTGCCCTATGTGAAAAAGTAATTGCCCCCTAGACCTAATAACTGGTTGTGCCACCCTTGGCGGCAACAACTGCAATCAAGTGTTTGCAATAACCGGCAATGAGTCGTATATAAGTTCATGGGTTGGTCAATTGATATTGCATATATCAATAGAAGGACGCCCTGTCACTTGAAGTTAAAATACAGTCTATAAGTTAGATCTACGAGTTCTTCACCACTTCCATCTGAGACTGAGACTGAAATATCTCAAACTATTGGATGTATGGCCATGACATTTTGTGCAAACGTTCATGGTCCCCAGAGGATGACTCCTACTGAGTTTGATGATCATTTGACTGTTCCTCTAGCGCCACCAAGAGGTTGGCAGTTTTTTTTTCTTTTTGCAAAATGCCTCGACATCTATTGGATGCCATTAAATTTGGTACAGAAATTCATGGTTTCCAGATAATGTATCCTAAACAGCCTCAGCTGTACTTTGTGTTTAGTGCTAATTAGCAAATGTTAGCATGCCAACACACCAATGCTAAATTAGCATTTAGCTCAAAGTATCACTGTGCCTAAGTACAGCCTAGGAGAGCTGCTGGCATGGCTGTTTTTTCTCAGAGTTGTGTTCAAGGAACCTGAGATCTAATGGCAAATGTTTTGATACATCGTCTCTGTTTTTTGATAAGCTTGAATTGTTCGTTCCTTCTGTGACTGCATTCAGTCTCCATTGGGTTATGTCCCTGAACCCCGCCAGACTAGATGAGAAAATGAAATAAAACTTGGTCACAAAAAAACGAACACCGATACAAATACGCACACCCCTAGCACACACGCTTCCCTGCACAAATCTCTAATTGAATATACAGTATATTGGTGTTCTTATCAGGGATTGGAAGCCACCAAAAAATGGACTCACCATTCACCTTCAGTCACATCCCACAGGAAAGACAAATGCTACAGCAGTTAGCCGTAAATCTACGATAAGGAGGTAAATTAGAACTAGACAATTGTATTTCCTGGAGAAAATGCATGTGAATGCGTGAAGCTGAAATGAATTTGCCTGTAAAATCGGAAGGCTCAAATGTATTGCACTACACTGCTCAAAAACCTGGAAGCTGAAATGTAAAACTTAAAGAGCAAGTTTAAACATTTGAATGGTTTCTATAGCTTAAGTATTAGTCAATCGAAAAACATACAGAAGAAGACGAAATTGCAAAGCATTGCTGAAAATGCAGGAATGTGAAATGAATTGCCAGAATTGGAAGCTGATGAATGAGAGAGAAGCATTTTAGATTGCCTAATATCTCAATTTCCTCGCACCTCAGTCCCAATTATCCACATTAGCGCTGCCAGTTTTTTGGCTGCTTTTCATAATTTAGCTTGGGTGGAAAGAAGAGAGTTTCTTGTCACTATGAAGCTGGGGTTTGCCTTTGTGCTTTTCTTCTGCCCTCCTTTCAATTTTAATCAGTCATCAATGTCAAGGAGGCAGGGGACCCTCAGAAGTCAGCCAGCCTGTTCATTAAAGCCATTAACATTTTTCATCCGTGATTATCCCTTGGAAAACAACAGCACCGCATCTGTGTGTGTGTGTGTGTGTGTGTGTGTGTGCGTGCGTGCGTGCGTTTGAGTGTGCAGTAGGCGAGGAAATGCAGTAGGGAAGAACTGATGTAAAAACTGGTCCAGTTTTCTCTCTTCACCAATCTCTCATACAGGCTCCACACAGTCACACAGTAGCTCTAGTAAGACGTCAGCTGTCATAACTGATGTCTAGCAGCACCTCCTCGCTCTTTCTTCTTGTTTTCCTTTCCGCTCTCGCTCCATTCTTCTCTCTCATTAATCATCACTGCTCACTTTCTCCTCCGTCTTTTATGTTCTATCAGCGGTGAGGCAGCACAGTGTGAAGAAAATTATTTGCACAAAACTTTCCATTCCGAAATTGATCAAAGCTGGGACTCAAAATCTAAAATGAAATTTCATTTGTTTGAGTGTTTCTTGATGGAACTTTTGAATTCCTTAGAAAATGACTGGGAAGTCAGTATGTTTTCATCGTTCCTTGGCAAAGAAAAACAAAGCAAGAGCAGAAAACTGTTTGTCTGCTAAATTAATTTAATCAAAGGAGGGCTGCATTACATTTGTTGCAAAAAGGTTTTGAAAAGTACAAAAAATGGCCCACTCAATTTGTTTTGTAGCACCCCTAATTACACCACATACCTAGCAGAGAACTGCTAGGTATGTGTCTGCGATTCATCCTACTGTCACCCAGTTCACCTCCACCTCTCATATCCTCTACTTGTTTTCCTCCACCACTCTTTTCATACCCTGTCCGTCATCCCTCTCTCACTGGGTGTCTGCTTAACATTTTCTATGATTCGACACACTGGTTGCTTTAAAGTAATAATCTGCAATATTTGCATATAAATACATGTTTTGATATGACAACATTTATTCCCACTGACATCATTAAACAGCTGAATTGAAAAGAGAGACAGAAAAAGTTGTGAGTGATTTCTAAATGAGCCACCAGGACAACCCATATTTTCTTTTCTTGTGTAAAATGAAGCTATGCACACTTGGGACCAGAGCTGAAACGATTAATCGATAAATCAGCTGACAGACAAATAATCTGCAACTATTTTGATAATCTATTAATCATTTGAGTAATTCTTAAAAAATGCCACTTGTTACCTAGTTCCAGCTTCCCGATGGGAAGATTTGGTGCTTTGTTTTAAAGATTTTGGGGTTTTGGACTATAAGTTAGGCAAAACAAGCTATTTGAATATGTCACCTTAGGCTGTGGGAAACTTTTTTCCAACATTTTACAGACAAATTATTGGCAGATTAATCAATAACGACAATAGTCATTAGTTGGAGATCTACTTTAAACCCTTTGTCACAGACTGCATATGTCTATAAGTGTGTTTCCATCCATCTGTTTTATGTGCATTTTCTATTTTCACGCAAAAGAAAATGTAGGCTTGGCTGAGGTAGAAAAGTTAGTGTATCGACAAAAACAAAATGCAATGGGAGAGTGCAATGGAAACAGACTTAGCGAAGGATGTGACTCAAATATCACTGAAGCCTCCACTCCACTGAAGAGACAAAAATATGGCAGTTGAAAACATCAGATCTGCATTGAGGAGATGTCAACTTTTCCCTATTTAATACATGAAACAAACAAATGCCATATTTCCATCAGGGTTTCCACGTTGTTTGATATTTGACTGGAGCTCTTTTAATTATATCATCTCAAATTTTCACATAACAGTAGTAGATGTAGCACATGAATTCGCATCGTCTTTTGCAGATTTTCTTGAAATTCAGTTCAAATTTGTGCTACATATGGGTGGAAACTTGACTTATGAGCAACTAAAGAGCAATTTGCACTTCTTTGACATATTTTTTTCCTTGACTTTGATTTTTTTTGTAGCACATAAATTAAAAATAGGTCAAAATAAATGGTAAATGGCTGCATTTGCGTATATAGGTTCATTCAAATTGCCTTACAATTAGTCTGTCATTCACTCACTCACACACGAATGGCAGAGAGCTACTATGCAAGGTGCTTCAATTTGGGGTTCAGTGTCTTGCCCAAAGACACTTACACACGTGGACAGGAGGAGCCGGGGTTTGAACCACTTACTCTGTGACTACCTCCTGAGTCGCAGCTGCCCCAAAACAACTATCCAGTATTTCACAAGAAATCTCCAGATTGGGAACCACTGATGTAGAAGGTCATTGTTGGAAAAATGTCTTAGGATGTGATATGTTTTACCTGACCTTCACCAGTGTGTCAGCTTTAAGATCTAACCAATGTCTGCCTTTCCTCCCTGAACAGGTAAACGCATTTCTGTCCTTTGTGATACCCATGGTGGCCATATCTGCACTGAACGGGGTCATAGCCAATCAGCTGCTGCGAATGTTCCGCGAGGCAGAGCAAGACAACCGTGTCTGCATCACTGGGGGAAATCCCACCATCCTGAATGTCACGGTGGAGCCCAACCGCGCTCAGTCGCTTCGCCATGGAGTTCTTGTTCTCCGTAAGTGAACACCCCCTCCCCCAACACACACACACACGAGGAGGGCTGGTAATTTGAAGTGTTTCCTTTAAAAGACTTTGTGATATTTTTGCACACCGTATCCTTTTAGTATATAGAGGACAGTTTTAATAACCAGATCATCTACAGTATGTTGCCTTTGTACCTCAGCAGTCCAGCCATTCCTCTTACATGCTTGCATTCTGTCGACCTGAAACCTTCCTGATTTTGAATATCTGATGCCAATTTTCTGTGTGACTACCAGTAATGTGATAGTTTGTCTGATTCTTGCCTGTTGCCAACTGTAAAGCCCAGCTCAACCTTAAACATCCACCAGTAAAAAGTCTTTTTTTGCTGTTGTCCTCAACCTTTTGTGTCTGTGTCTGAGTCCACACCACCGTTCTGTCAGCATTCATTCACACACGCACACACTTTAAAGATATCAAGACCTTCATGCATTAACTTGTTTGCTCCATCAAACTGTCAGTGATCTGCGCTTCGCTCACTCCAACTGAGCAAATGCTCCAAAACCACCGTATTTATCACTGTTATCTAGTCAGTGATGTAGTGGTAAATCAAATGTGGGTGAACTATGAGCTGCAGCTGATGATCATTGTAAGCCCAAACAACCAACGCTATCATTTAACATGCTCCCAAAAAACATTTTCATTTTTAACACAAAGCTGTCTACCAACCGTTCTCTATAATATTTACTCAGGGCGTCAGGGCACACCTGCCTTGTGTAGTTCAGTTGAATTGAACCCTGGAGCGTTTCCCCCTTGGTGCCATTTGTTTGGGCAGGTATGAACATAGCAACCGCACTGAGACCCTTTGGAGGAGGTGTTCTCGGTCCGGTCCCAAATGAAGAGTGTTCAGAGACTTTCAAAACCCTTTGGCTTTGACTGACAATTTATTATATGACAGTTTCTAGTCGGAGGGACTGACTTGTCTATGTCAGCTTCTTGCATAGTAAAAGCCATTTCATTGTGCTTTTGTATGCAGATATCATCCTACAACAGAGACTGACTGAAGCACTAAAGCCTTGTACTTGTTGTATTTATAAGATATAATAGTAAGCCTACTTAACACTTTGAATTATGTGTATATTTATTTTTTATTTGCTCCCAAGTCTGTTTTACACTGCCGGGGTTGCAGCTGAAAGAATCAGGCTAAATTTATCATACACGCCCTAAGAATACATCTAAGCAACACATTCATTTAAAAGGTCCCATATCATGAAAATGTGTTTTGATTGTGTTTTTTATAAACTCAGAGGGGTAAAATAAAAGATGTGAAAATGTCGCTTACTACTGCCATTCCTCTAGCACCCCCACAACAAGATGGCCTCTCAGCTTTACAAGCCAGTAAGAATTTGATCCGGTTGCTACGTCGGACCCGGATAACCAATAGTCGTCGAGGTAAACTTTTGCATAGCCCTGCCCCCGTTGCCCGCTTCTTTTCACATGAGCCAAGTGCGAAGCCAGTGAGTGTAGCCATGTTGCTGAAAACCGGTCAACCTGTCCCGAGTCAGTCTTTTTGGGTATGTACAGCACATTTTACACCGGAGTGCATACATGATCAGGGACTATCTGACGCTGGATTAGTATCCTTCCCCAAATACTGAAACGGTGAGTACAAACATTATAATAACGTTAATAAGCAACTATAATTACTGAGTAGATAATTTTGTTTTGCTAACGGTTAGCAGTCTTTGTATGTACATTATGATCCACATTTTGCGATAAAAATAAATTATGCAGTCCTTCGTGCAATGCAGAGTTCCTGAAATTTTGTGTAGATACATTTAGCTGATTATAGTGACACAAATTGTACTATTACCACCCTATCTCCAACCCGACCCATTTCCTAATATATATAAATGTATAACTTTCCAAGGACACTGAAATAGAAAAATCACATCAGAAGTAGAGGTTAGTGAAATTGAATTTTTTTAGCTGGAAAGTTTTATTTCTTTACATTTTGTTTATAATGGGTGATAATTCAGCTTTGCAAACAGTTTGTCATAGATATATATGATATACATGTACATAAATATGAAGTATGGGTGTGGAAAAACTAAGCCCTCACCACCAAACATCCTCTCGAGGCCTTCCACAGCGTTGTCCTCCGCTTCGCACCAAGAGTGTACCCATTAATTGGGATGCTATGCAGGTAATGTTATTAGGTTCTTATGTAAGCGATAATGTACAGCCAGCAGTCATTATCACAAATAAAGAAATAAGTTAATAAACTAGGTCGGGTGATTACAGTGTTGGGGTTGTTTTGCGGGCTTATTGCATGTGTGCCAGATGCTACAAAGTACAAAGAAATAAAGTCTACACAAGCTCCCAATAACTGTATACTCTTACATGGGCAAAGTTTTGATCTGTGAGCTTTTCCTGAGGCTGATCTCGCAGATCTAAATAAAATAACAATTCTTTGTTATTGGGAGCTTAGCACAGTGTGCAGATGTATTTCTTTGTACCAAGTATTGCAATAATAAAAGAGACACCCGTTAAATAGTTTCTAAGTATGCATTGTTGTCTCTCAGCATTCCACTTCAATGAGAATGCCAACCGTCCAATCAACAAGTGCCTCGGGAGATCCTGTCTTTAAAGTGGCCTAAAGCAAAGAAGGGGGGATACAACCTCAAGCGAAGGAAGATTGAACCGACATTCAGTAAGTCAATTATCACCATTACACACAGTGCAGCATTACATATTAAGTCAATTTTTCTTTTCTTGTAAGTAAAAAAAAAAAAAGACAAAAAAGTGCATTACAACGAGTGTTGTCCCTGACCCAGCGCCTTTTTCCCCGTTCCAGAGGATCTTTGCTCTGAGTTCTCTGTGCCATCCAAGGAAGACACCATTGTGGGATATGTGTCATGTTTCAATCCATCACAGGTTGGAAACCAGTGTAGGTACCACCTGGATACTCAGTCCTTATTCAAAGGAGGACACATGAAGGGATAACCACCTTGACCCTTTGGCCAAGAAAGCACCAGCTGACAAAACTTCTGCATGCCAAATACCTGTTAAGTTCTGGGCGGTGGTGGTAAGTGGTAGACCCAAATGCAGACATACTCAGAGGGTAGGATCAGTTAAAGGGTTTATTGTCTGAAATGATGACAGGTGAAGACTCATACAGAGCACTGAGAGGTATCCAGTAAGAGAGTCAAATCCAAAACAGGTCGTGATGGAATAACCGTTGAGCATGGCGCAAAAACAAGGAGTGAAGAACATCCAACCACAAGCAACAGAAAGTAACAAAAGGTAATGACCTGACAAGATATAAAGGAAACACACAGGCATATATAGGGTGGGGCTAATGAGGAAACAAGAGACAGGTGAATACAATCAAGGGAGAAGCCAGAGGACCAAACACCCACACTGAACATGAAACAAGACCTTTCAAAATAAAACCGAACCATAACTAATACAAGAACAGAACCAAAAACCAGACAAATACCATGATTCCTAGCAATACCTGTAATGACTAAATAAAGAAGAAATAGAAATTATTATTACAGTTACTTGGGTTACAGGTTTGTATTTATGCATATATAATTAAAACCACTGAATGTAAATATTCCATATGAATTATATTTCTTATTAACTTGTCTTCAGAGAGGGGATCCAGTCAGAGCTCAGCTGGACAGACAACCTCAGGCGTTCAGAGCCTCTCCCAAACACCACATGCTTCGAGAATTCTACAACCTGACGGCAGAGGAGCTCAAGAAGGAGCAGCAGCAGAGGTACAGACTCCTTGTTAATAGAAGGCTCAGTCTAAGTTAATAATGACTACATTTATAAAATTGATCCACCGATAAAACAGATACATTTTTTGTATGTTTTTTCTTTGGTCCCTGCAGCTCTGCTCTCATTTGTCTGGGGTGCCGCTGTGCAGGTGGATACTGCAGCTGCAGGTGGAAAGAGCCCCGTCCTCCTCAAACCAGAGCTGCTGAAAACCATTCGGACCCTGAGCTGAGCAGACATACTGTCCCTGTCCCTCCACTGTGAAATTAACCCTTACAAATGCTAACATATTACTGCGTCTCAGTAGCAGTTGAAGGAAGCACTAACAGATGTAAGGAGAAAGCAAGGGACACGTGTTGTTTCGTTGTTGCATCCTGAATGTACACACAACATAGCATGTTCAGATCTTGTTTAACTGTGTCACTACTTTTTCCAAGTAAACAATCCATCTGGCAGTCGGATTAACAGAATGAATGCCTCTGGCTGCACAGTCATATGGTGTTGAAGAGTGATGAAGGAAGCAAGTAAGATACTATTAGTGAATCAAGTGTCTTGGCTTGAAATGCTGTTAGTTTTGTTTGGTAATGCTCAAGTCAGTGTTTTGTCTGGTAACTGGCCTGTCAACTGTCAATCAGTCAACTGGTCTGATTTGGTGTGATATGAGCCTGGCTCCGTTACTGTAAATACACGTAAGCTTCTGTTGCCTGTGTGTCTTCCGCTCTGCAGTGGCCCTCGCCCTCCTTGGTGTTGTACAAGATTTTTTTGGTTGCTTCAATAATTAAAACCTCAAAAGTAATTTACGCAAGTAGTTTTATGTGTATTTGTACAAGCCCAAACTGGGTTTTTTGTGTATAATTTGACTTCACATTAATAACTTTTGCAAACAAGTTTTATAAGAGTGTTGGGCTGACAATGTAATGGCAAGTCTAATACAAAAGCACTTCAGGATCTGTTAAAACTCTAAAAAGGTGTCTAAATGTAAAACGAAAGACATAGTATGTGGCACATGAAGCTTTGTCCACACTAAATGGTTTAATTGTAGAGGCTCGCTGCAGAAGCTTCATGTAGTCAACTTGCTCTAGCATGCAGGCAGTCATGAATTACAATTCTGTAATGTACTGGCAGCATGAACTCCTGTTAATGGTGGTTTTAATTAATGTAGAATAATATAATTAAAACAGATGTAAATGTTTCACTATTTTGTTTTTTTATTATTTTATTATATTGTAATGCAAACATTCTGTATTTGTATTATGTAATAATATGTAAAAGTTAATGTTCTACCTTCGAGAAAACAAGACATTTTCCAGCCATGTTGTCCAGGTAAATAAAAACGTACAGCTGGCTAAACGGCATATCCAGCTTTTGACATAACACTCAGATTGAATTAATAATCAGTGTTTTGAGCACACATGGTTTCCACCTTTATTTCTTGTACTCTCACCCACCAGGGACCCTTTTCTACAATTCTATTATTTATATGGATGCAGTGATGTAAACCAGATAATAATTGTAGTGTTACTTGAGGTATCTCCCTGCAGCACACAATGTCCACAAGTGCACCTGCAGAAAGGTAAACATCGGCTGAAACGGGAAAAATAGTTCCTTTTCATAGAGTACATAGGTTTAATTCTCTATGAAAACGAATTGAATCTATTTGGAAACAATTCACTGTTAAGGCATGATTCACATGCTTTCAGATATTTAGCAACTTTTGACTAAGTGAGGCAGCAACAGTGTGCGGGTCCACAGCAGCCAAGCTTGCTATGCTAGCTATCCACTTGTCTAGTTGACAAACGTCATTATCTAAAACATTATGTAATAAAATAAAAACACTCAGAAGCATCCTGCTGCCCTCTTGTAAAAGGTTGCTCCTGGTCCTCTTCATCTGAGTAATCTGAATCTGATTCAGGCTCAAACGGGTAAGGTCTCACCAATCCCACAGCCATGTGTCACAATGTGGACTTTTGTTGATTCTTGGTTTTGTCTCATGTTACCAGTGTGTTCTTGCCCTAGTGTTTCCCCCCTGGCCCTGATTGTCTACTGATTGTTTCCACCTGTGTCTTGTCACCCACCTGTTTCTGTTCTCCTTCGTCAGTGTCTGGGCCTATATATCTCTGTGTCTTTCAGTTAGTCCTGGTTGGATCTTTGTTGGTGTATGTAGGTGTCGATGTTAGCTGTACCCCATGTTATTGCCATGTTCATGCCAATTTAATAAACCTTTGTTTCGAACCTGTTGAGATGTCTGCACTTGGGTCCTCCCTCAGGACAACATATATTGTAATCATATAAGAGTAGAGTTACTCCAAAAAAAAAAAAAAAGGACATAGGAATATTTGCAGTTTCAAGCTTTTGGTTTTAATTGAAATAAGTACCAAGTGTACCAGCTGTTTACTCAGGTGCACCATTTGGTGGTGAGGTCACAGGCCTACACCGCTTGTAAGATAGGGCAACTTATATCAACAGCACATATGCATCAACATGCAACGCTCTCAACATCATGTAAACAACTTAATTTCTTTGGAAGCTTTAAGACCACTGTTCAGAGAAGGTTTATATCTGCTGATGGCAAATGCCATCTGCTGATGGCAAATGTAATATAATGAAAATATTGGAACTTCTTAAAGAATAACAAGTCCCAATATTTTCTTTGCTCTATTATTTATGTCTTTTTAGCCATGCTAGTGGCATGACAATTTTGGTCTGTCTGTTGATCTGTCAGTCCACCACTTTGGCCCAGACTAAAGTATCTCAACAACTTTCATGGTTCCCAAACAATGTATCCTATTCACTTTGGTGATCCTCTGACTTCTCCTCTAGCGCCACCATAAGGTTGACATTTGTGGTTTTAAATGAGAAATGTCTCAGCAGCTATTGGATGGATTGCCATGACAATTTGCACACGCATATACACACATTCATGTTTCCCCTCAGGATGAATTATAATAAACTTTGGTGATCCCCTGACTTTTAATCTAGCACCATCACTGGGTCAAAATTCCCATCAGCCTCAACTGTGTATGTTAGTATTGTCATTGTGAGCATGTTAGCATTTAGCTCAAAGCATGGCAGTGCCTCAGTACAGCCTCATAGAGTCACTAGCATGGCTGTAGGTGTGTCCCAAATCCATACTAAACAAAAAGTCTAAGTAGGTTTTTAGTAGTGTGTTCACACTGACGAATTGACTAAATAAAGTATACTCAAACCAGAGAGTGCATACTAAATATGGTTGATTTGAGTGTGCTGTTGATGGAAACGAAGGCGCTCTCACAGCTGGACAAAAACATCAAAATAAATTGTGGGTGGTGATGAAGCAGCTCCAGAAAGACCTTGGAAAACACAAAGAAATATTAAATCTTAAGAAAAACAAAGTCTCAGTTAAATAGACGTCTGACGCACATATTATATAACACCTGGTATTTATTAGCTGTTGTTTCCTGAGCCCTCCACCTGCTCCTGATGATGCTTTAAAACCAAAAGCTTGAAAGTGCAACAATGCCTCTGCCTCTACTTTTAATATGTACTGTTTTATATTGTGTATATACAAATATGCACATTTCCAAGCAATCTTGTTTAATGAAGGGAAAAGGGAGAAACTCTCAGATCTCTGCTTGACATTTCGTTAGAGATTTGTAATAAACATAATGTCTTTCTGTAATGATTCAGCTCTCATTGTTATCATAACACAGATTGAATTTAAAGCTAAATTAGATCAAGGTGAATGTAGTGACCAGATGGGTTCAGTTGTGTCTCTAATACTCCCAGTTACAGCAGTCGTGGATGAGATCTGCCCTGATGCGCGATGAGTAGTGTTGCACAATCTGATTGGTTTGATAATGCCAGGCAATTTCAATTACAGAAAAACGATTTACATTACTCTGACTGTGATTGCCATCTTTATCACACAGATGTAATGTAGACACTGACTCATCTTCACTGTAATGTGCCTCACGTTCTGTACTCATCATCTGTGAAAGCTGACTGAGACATGGGGCACAGATTAATTCTCGCTCTCTCTCTCTCTCTCCCCCTCTCTCTGTCATAATGATTCCAGTTTGAATGGGTTAAATATCCAGCTTGTCATAATTAGCCTTTCTTTGTCCAGCTGCAATTCACCATCAGCCTTTACTAATCACTCCCCTACACTATAAAACCACAGATCAAGCTAACATTAATTAAAGCTATCCACATAGAGTCACGGTTTCCAGAACCGGCCACAGACTTCAAGACAATAGCTATGCTGCAGGGACGTCTGTTCATTTGGAGTATTTGTAAATGAACACACAACGACCTTTGCATGCCAAATGTCTTCCTCTTCTTCTCGAAGGTTTACCTTATTCTGGACAGTCCAGAGTCAATGCATTACTGATACTAGCCCTACACACACAAATCGATCAGGGGTGAGACTTGTTCAAGCTCAAACTGGGCCCTTTTACATGAGTGCAGGTATGTCTTGAAGGTTAGAGCATTTATGTACTTTAGTGCACACCAGATGGGATTAGAACAGCCCTTTTTAATTGACTGCATAGTGGTTGTAGACTGTTAAACCAAACAACTGAACAAACATTCAACATGTAACAGGTTTTTAAAGACCTAGAGGAGTAGTACTAAAGTGGCAAAACCTAACCAACAAATACAGAGCGTTTATCAGCCTAAATCTCTAATCGGAATCTTTTCACCACCAACAACCCCACAAGCCAATGAGAAGACTTTTGTTTAATGATATCACACATGCTGTAACAAGGGAAAACATTTTTAAGTTGGACCATTTAATTTCTTAGAGGAGCAGTGTTTTCATATGAGGTACGATTGCTTCGATTAGTAATACTGTTCCGTACCCGAGTACACATGAACCGTACTGGAGACCACTTATTCAAGTGGACCCATGCACGGTACGGTACACAGGATTCACATTAATAAAACGAACTGGACTTTGGGGTCAAGTGAACTTGGGCCCGGGTCCCTGAAGTGAAAGACCCCTTAATCTTTGAGGGAAATATCACAGTGAGGTTGCTAGGCAACCAGCGAAGTGACTCCGGTGGTATTAGTCTTATCTAACTCTCGGCAAGAAAGCAAATTAAATTAAAATTTTCACCTTAAATTTTTCCTTTCGAAATGGTTCAACTTTGAATTTTCACTTGTTAATTTGTCTAATTGGCCTCAACTCAAATCCGTACATTGTACCTACTTGGAATTTTCAGTTTGTAAGTAGGTTTGATTTCCAGTTATGTTCATTTTTAATTTTCATTCACTTTTACTCAAAGCACTTTAGGTGTATCCTAACAAATGCATTTCCTTCCGCATAATCCTCATAATAATCTAAAATCGTGAATTGTTTACATCCACGTTTGCTAGCTGGCAGTCGTCTTCTTTTTCCTTCGATGACACATTGCTATGCTTCTTTTCCCATTACCACCACCACCTGTTGATCAGTGGAATGGCATGACACTGGTGGGTGGGGTATATAACGTTGCCCGCGTGCTCACACAGCGATCCACTGGTAAAAACATCGTTCCATAACACTACTATGGTCAAAAACTTAAGTATACCTTTTTAAGAACACAACACCTCATTTTTTTGAAGAATTGCAGCTAAAGATTCTAAGTTATCATTTTTATATTATATTTCTAACAACTTGCAATCCTTATGTATGCCATAGAGTATAAGTTAGCATTTTGATGTATGGATAGCAAAGTTTTCATTTTGTATTCCGAGAGAATCGTGCGCAATCACATCATTGTCGTGTGTGTGTGTGTGTGTGTGTGTGTGTGTGTGTGTGTGAGTGTGTGTACTGTATGAAACTGTTACGGTGCGAGGTAGGGAGAGGACCCAAATGCAGACAGCGGAGGCTCGGAGCAGGTTTGAGGGTTTTAATGTCGTCTTACTTGTGGTACAGGCAGGCAGGCAAGTAAGCAAACAAACAGAAGGTAAACTCCAAATGCAAGAAAAACATCCACCACGAAGCACTGAACACAGGACACATAACGCACAACATAGAACAATGCACCAACAAAGACCAAAGCACAGAGACTAGTATAAGTAATGACAGACTGACGAGGAAACCAGGAGCAGGTGGGTAATGGGGAACAGGTGAAGACAATGAAGGAAACAAGACAAGGGGATAACACTAGGGTAGTAACACACAGGAAACACGAGGCAAGACAACCAAAACACAGGAAACAAGACCAAGCAAAACTTCAAAATACAACAGGGGCAAACGAAGAATACTCATAATAACACAAAGAGTCCAAATCATAATACCACGAGTCCAGATCGTGACAGAAACTTTCTAGGTTTAATCCTAACATAGGGCAAGGAGCCATATGGCCTCTGACTTTCCATTAGGATAATAATTTAGTCATCACTAGACGGCCATATATTCAAAGAGATGTGACAGTGGAGGCCATGGTTTCAGAATTACTGTTTCTGATAAATGGGTGTGTGTGTGTGTGTGTGTGTGTGTGTGTGTGTGTGATGACCGACTGACCAATTTGGACTGACTGACAATGACAAATAGCAATGGGCAGAGAGCTGAAGATGGAGCAGCCATGCTGGTATAGACAGATGAGATCCCTGTCTGTGTTTGTACGTTTTATACAGAACGACGAGGCGGAATAACGGCGCAACATACCCTATCAGGCTGTAAAAGGGGTTAGTGTGACTGTGTATTTATGCATTCCTGCACTCTATGTGTACCTGTTGATGTTCTCTGACAGTTCAAGGTAACAGATGAAGAGACAATTGCCCTTTTTAAGATGCATTAACATTTCAGCAAACAGCGCACATTCGTACGTCCACCACAGAATAGAAAACAATCAGTGCTATGTGTTGGCGACACTGTGGGCTGAGAGCGTGTCTCGACTGTTGCCCGAAGAAGTACTTCATCACCTGTAGAGAATCTCAGCACAGAGCTACGAGAGAGAAGAAGAGGAATCACTCCTGACATTGGCACTCAAAGTCTGGTGTTAAGTGGCTTATCATGCGGTGATAAATGCCCTTTTCAAAGTTGTTCCAGATGAGTTTCCTGCAATGTCTAAGATGGGACTTGCCCCCAAAATAGTAACATCCAAGTGAACTGAGATGTTGTTCCTACAGTAGTTTCTCAGATGAGCCCTGTGGTAACTATAGAGGCGTACATTTTGTTTTCTGCAGTGTACTTTATAAAAACAATTCAGCGGGGCTAGAAAGGTTTCCTTATAACCTGGAGTTTGTAGCTTTGAATTCTGGGGATGACAGCAGGGTTCTTTTAAGAAGCTGCTAGGAATCCAGCAGCCACCAAATACAGCAGTAGCTATTACCACCATGAACTGCCCTTGACTATTCAAACACATTGTGACTTTGAGGTAATACATGTTTATGTACCACAACTTTGAATAATTATGAAATGTACCCCAAATATGAAAATATGTATAGAGAGACGTGAGGCTCATCTTCATAAATGATCACTGGCATTACCAATTTCTCCAAAAGGCTTTGTTCTAACTTCCCAAACCTTCTCCCCTCTCTGTCCTCTAGTCTGGTTTAGAAGGAACCAGCCACAAAGTTATAAATCCTTCATTTAAATTTCTATAATGTATCCCACGGTTTTAATGGCATTATAGATTATAGACTGCCTGTGGATGTTTGCTTCCTGGCTAGGTGTTTTCAAGCCTTCGGCCAGAAAGCAGTTGATTTATTTAAAGCCTCTGTCTTCATTAAATTTGAGCCTACGGCAGTGGAGATGAATGATCCAAGTTTGGCTGATTACGGACTCTGCAACCTGAAAGTTTCAGAATGTTTCCTCTTACACAGCAGGTAACCTGGACTAATTTACCCTTTACCCCAGAGACGGCAGTTCAATTACAGATGCTTCCAAAGATATCCAAACCCAAAACAGACAGTACGTGAGGGATTTGATTCAGAAATTCATATATTTAGGTACTTACTGAGAGAATACATGCTGTTTTGCAGCCAGCATTAACTTTAACCCCGTGGAGGCTTGTAGAAGATTCAGGTTGGGTGCTTTGCCAAAGAGCATGTCATTGTCACGCTGTCATGTTGTGCTGATTTACAGCTGAGATAGTCACAGCTATTGTGGGGAGTTGAATAATCAGACAATTCATGCTGGTTACAAGATGTCAAAATGTATTGATTGTCCCAACACCACAGCTTTCAAACAGGTGCTAAATTAGCTATTTTAACCTGAGTTGAGTTTCTTTGAGCCCATTCTTCCAGAAGCAATTTGAATCCAGTTTTGCCAAAGAAAATATATTGAATGTAGTGATAAGTGACAGTTGTGATGAAATAGTATTGACTCGTGTATTGACAGAAGAGCCGAGGAGGACTGAGGTCAGGTTTTGTCAGACTACAAAAGCCTCTGCAGGAAAGTTTGACCTGCAGTCCTCTGATGCAGTGTACCGCCTTGTTATCCAATCACAGAAGCATGGATACAAATGCAGAAGCAGATGAAATAAAAGGAAAAATAAGAGATAAGCACCCAGAGCACCTGAATAAACCTCCTTAAAGAAACTCAACACAGCTGCTTGAATGAACCATTGATTTGTGCCATTCTCAACTCAAACTGCTCATTCTGCCTTGATGAAAAGAGTCACTACTTGTAAATCTTTCCAAACAGTTAATTTCCTCTACAATGCTTGTTTTGTGCTATTGATTTTTGCGTAAATTAGGTTCTGTTTAAATGAGGAATGTTGTCATGCATGTGGGCAGGACGTAACCGAATACTAATCCATTACCCAAGATATAAACAGATAAAAACAGCATCTCTATCTCCAATAGACACACAAATCCTCTTAGAAATCATATAAAAAAGGTTCTCTTTACAACTTCAGATCATGTCTCATAATCATCAGATTCACACGTTTTCTTCACTATCAAAGTAATCCAGGTGGATGTTGTCTGTACGATACAAACAGGAACTGCTAGTAGCCGAAACAGCCTGACTCTCCATGATGCAGAACATTTAAACAAATAGGCTAAAAGGTAAAACGCAAAAGTGTAGATAGTTTTAAGTTCAATGTTCAGACAATAGGTGTTTTCAGACCAAACAGTTCTGGGGACTCCCTGAGAGGAACTGCCCACTAGAGAGCTCCCCTGTGAACTACAAACCTTCAAGGGATTTTTTTCTGTTTGCATTCGCACCGCCAATAGGAACGCTGAAGTGACGTAAGCCAGCCTGCGGTTGTTATAGCAACATCACTTCTGCGCAACAACAACAACAGCTGTCCCATTTGTCCGTGTTTTGTTCCATGTATGTGTTAGGTGGTTAAACCTATAACTACGCTATGAGGAGTATAAATGGCTGTAGAAAACAATTTAACACGAAAGAATCAAGCAATCTACACGATTTCCAACAACTCACTCCATAGACCCCACTTAAATGCAAAAACTGATATTTTTGTGACTTAAACAGATGTGGCTTAAGGCTTTTTGTTTGAAATAATTCAAAATCATCTCCTTGTTGATGTGCTGGGGCAATTTGTGCACACTGTCACTGAGTTGTTGAGCATGATTGGATGGTGACTTCTACATCTTTTCAATCAGACACTTCAAGATATCATTATTCTCTCCGTTCTTGTGTCCTCAATGCAAATCTACATTTATGGTATTTGTTCAAGTTTGATTCTTAAACATTCACATTATAATCTTCTTACGGTGGCCCTGAAGGTCAAAACACAACGACATTTGTTGTGTTTTGACCTTCAGGGCCACCATATCTTCTGAACATTGTGCACCATTTGCAAATACAGCTTTTCACTTCATGCATCAGTTTGATATGACTATATGTTTGGCTTCTTCTTTGCTTCTGATGCTCTCTCTCTCCCTTTTGTCCAGGAGCGGTGGTAATAGCCTTCATGGTCTGCTGGCTGCCCTATCACGCCCGCCGCCTCATGTTCTGCTACGTCTCTTACTGGTCTGAGTAAGTAACGATTCTTCTCAGCCATAGGTGTCAATTGCGTATGGCAAGGTATGGCAGCCGCCATACCTTGGACTCAGGTTTTTATTTTAAAATAAATAAATAAAAATAAGAAACTCATTTCACATGTATCGCCTTAAAATTACTATTGCTCCTGAGCAGCTGCCAGTGTCCCCTCCTCAGTCTAGCCAGGCAGCTAACACTACAAATGTTTCGCTGTGTTTCGAACAGTCCTTGGTTTTCAGTAGTTTTTTAAACTTCCCCGATGACACTTTTGTTTGACGTCTTCCATCCTTAGCTAGGCTACATGATTGTTTTATTTACCTCCTGTGTGCTGCGTTCACGTGTTGTCACGTAAATAACAGACCCCAGCACTGAACAGGAAGCTCCATGTCAAGAATGCAGTGACCGAACCCGACCCAAAGCCGAACATCATTTCAAAATGTTCCACCCTCTGTAGTGCTGAAATATGTGCCAAAATAGATACGATGAAAGGCGTTTTCACTGCTCTAAGTCGTGCATTACATGCAAACATTGGGCATTATGAAGGTGAGATAGAGCTATATGTCTATTAAAACAGATTTCAATAGGATAGTAGATCCTTGAGGTCGTGTCACATTGCCATACCTTGGCTTTTGCTGAAACAACGCCCCTGTTCTCAGCCTCTCATGTGAAAGAACCTCCAGTAGTTTGTTTGCTCACTTGATCTCTGCAGAAACACAACGATGCTGCGTATTCAGTACACACACACACACACACATAGACCTTCACATGCATGATTGTTTACCCACACTTTCATATATGCACAAACCCTAGTACGCACACACACAAATATTGGATGCCATCATTTAGAGGGTCATCAGTTAAGAGTGTCTGACAAAGAGGAGTAGGACAGATAAATCTTCCTGATTAGATTGCCTTCATTTAACATTCTCATCCTCTCTCTGCCTCACTTGCTCTCTCCCTCTCTTTGTTTCTCTCTCTCTCCTCTAACATTTAGCCCTTCCAAACTATATATAAGTATATATATTGTTTCCCTAATTAAATCAGACACAGAAACAGAAACACACCATTTCAGAAAATGAATGTTGGTGCTGGGAAAGCCTCTTTCTTATACTCTATATGAAGGATGGACAAACTGCTCAAAATGTGGGAACAGAAATTCATACATCTTCTGTAAAGATATGGTTACTGTAAAAACATTGCCTATTCAGTCAAACACTCAAACCACAACGTGTGTGTGCCTTCTGTCTGTCGACGAGCAGTGGCTCTGTCCCTCCGCTCCGCCAAGTCCTCCCCACAAAACTCTCTGCAATGCCCCATGATATGCGCAAATTTCTTGCTATAGTTGAATATTTACTATTACTATTTATTTATAGACTTTTTATAGGCAGTTTTGGTGAGTTTTATTTTGTTTCTGTCAAGTTTGAAGTGCGTTTTCTCTCTGTTCACCTATTGAGATATCTTTAGCTATCAATTTTGGTAGCTTTTTTGGAGACAAAAGATTAAATTAAATTAATAAAAAATGACACAACACAAAGTGCATGTTTCAACACTGTTTTAAACTACTACTACTACAGACCAGTGAAAGAGGATGCCTTTTTATTCTCTACAAGTGATCAGTACACACCTGTATCTCCATCTTTTTAAACAGAGAGAGGCACCACCAAACACTACACCAAAACAGTACATTTTCTGACAGTTAGCACTGCACGTCCCTCATCGTCTACGTTGTTGGTTAATATATTTTTTATCGTAATGCCGATTAACCCATAATTGATTGGAGTTTTTGTATATGAGACAATCAGAATCAGATTTATTGCCAAGTAGGTTTTCATATACAAGGAATTTGCTTTGGTGTATAAATAAGTATAGTAGAGAAAAATACAAATATATGTGTGTGTGTGTGTGT
>LKNJ01002919.1:53909-75254 GCA_002120245.1 Maccullochella peelii | reverse complement strand
TGAAATGTGCTATATAAATAAAGCTGCCTTGCCTTGCCTAACGCTGTTCTAAGTGTTGTGGTTAAAAAAAAAAGTCATGCATCCATACTATAATCTAAAGTAAAGTCCCACACAACAGTCTGGAGTCTTACCACACATTGAGCAAGTTGGAGTGTAAATGCAAGCTGTGAGGAAACCGAGGAGCATGAGCCACCCAGTACGGTGTCACTACATGCTGTTCAAGCCAGGCCCGGGCGTCAGGCTCGCCCACTGGAAAGAAACAAACTGGAATTATTTTCAGATTCAAAAAGAGCTTCAATGTAGACACACAGATGCTTGCATTGGTCCTGTCTCAGTTTCACATTATTCCATAATCATAAAGGCTACCATGATCTATTTTCCATTATTATGTTATTTTGCTGTGTGATCCGGTCCCACCTGTCCATGTAACTGGAACTGTCTTGTTGGCGTTGTCCTGGTCTTCCTGGGGGGTTCTGTCCAACTGGATCCCAGAGTCTTCCCTGCTGATTGGCTGCTGGCTGTCCTCATCCTCGCTCTCCTCCTCTGACCACTCCTAAAAAAACCACACAAGACTGATTTAGATAGAAATCAATATAAACTAGATGGTGGACTGCTTTATCTTTGCTGGACTGCTTACTTTACTGCAGCTTTACAGCTCCTACACACCCACACAGGTATGTCAGTTAAACGGGCCAACTGGACCTCCTCTCAGGACTGGGTAGCCATATAGACTATGCCTGACCAACATCTCCCTCACTCTACAGTTAATACTGTTACAGCTTTATGAGTCTTATTGGTACATGAAGTTCTATGACCTCAGCATAGCTCTATTCAACTTCAACCCAAGAAGAATGTAATCAGCCAAAATCACTGGAGACATCTTTGATGGTGTGCAGGTCCATTGATCAATATACAGCTGCGGGTGTTGTGGTCATTCATGTCCATTAAGGGTGGGTTTGGTTATGATTTACTCACAGGGGTATCTGGGTATGGTCCAGTGTCTAAGTCCTCACCCTCCATCAGGTATTTAGCCCAGTCAAAGTTGTCCTCTTGTTCTGCAGACACAAGACAAACAAATACTGACTAAAGTGGACACATAAGCGTTTTGAAACAATTTTAAAGTTTCACAAGTGAAACTAAGTATCTGTGAAACATCAACTCACCGGCCTCCTTTACCCTGGGTCTTTCAGTAAAGTCTGTGTTTGAGGGGGACCCCGATAAGTAGAGCAGTAGCGACAGTACGCTGTAGTGTACATCAGTCTGCAAAAAAAACATAGAAAACTGTACTATATGCTATGTAATTTGTCACATCTATTGTCAGAGGGCTGTGGCTTTTGGCTTAAGGAAACATGGGCCAGGAGGAAAGGTATCTACTGGGGATTTGTCTTGACCAGGTCATAGTCCCTCGCTCCACTGATGAGTTGTTTGTGCCATACCTTTGTTCCATCTGTATTTGGTAAAGGTGAGTTCAGGAACTCTTCGTTCAGCCTCATCCAGCTTTCTGCTTTACTCAAGTCTGAGTGGACCATGAGCTTTTCATAGATTCTGGAAAACACAGCAGATTACGTATGCATGGACAGTGTCATGCAAAAGACCTGTGACGTAATATAAGGGGAAACGGAAAAACACGGCATCAATATGGCACCTGTGGTAAAGCATGGAATAGCCTGTAAAAGACAGTGGAAGAACAACTAGCATCACAGACTCACTCACCCACTTATACTGCGTTGGACTTTATGGCTGTCCACGTCCAGGAAACGATGAAACCTGTCAAGAAATGAGACCATTACTAGCATCACCGTTTGTGGCTAACGTTTGGTTACATGTTAGCAGCTGTCTGACAAGCTAGCTCCCATACTGTCAATGGCTAAGTCACCTGAAATTCGTCCAGGCAAATTTCAGTGCCAGCTGAAAATTCTGGTCCTCCTCATCCTCGACCCCGCTGATACATCGTATCAACTTCTTCGTTTCTCTCTCAGTCTCCTTTTCGAAGGTGGTCCAGTGTGCCATGTTGATGTTGACAGCGGCGCTGCAGTTAGCTGGACGTTACAAGCATCTACATGTAGCTAACCATCTGTCAGGCTTGCTGCTGGCCTGGTGATTCTGCAAGCTAAAGTGCTAGCACGGACAAGAAAATGTTAGCTAGATAATGCCATTTATTGCAAAGAAACGACGGCTTTAGCTATTTCTCCATTGATTCCTGCAGTACAGCGCAGCGTTTGCCTCCAACAAACGATGACAAGTACGCATGCGCGACATCAAAATGAGGGTGAAAAAATGTATCTGTTTAAAACTGCCAATTTGGGCAGCAAAAACGTCCAACGTCTAGTGATAAGAATACAACACCGGCTAAATACACTATTAAACGAGAGCACTGATTTCTTTACAATAGGTAGTAGCCGCATGAACTTCAGGTTTTATGGCAGTTGGCAAACAACGTTGTGGTGCATTACCGCCACCAACTGTATGGAGTGTGGATCTTCATCTAACGGTACACCCAATTATTTAAAAAAAAAAAATTTTTTTAATTAATTAATTATATTCTCTCTATTTTTATAGATAGATAATCTGTTATCTCTGGGTTCTCCCTGTGTTTCTCATCATGCCCACTTTACTTTGAATTCTGTATAACGTATGTGTGTATGTAGGCGTACGTGTGAACAGGAAGGAGAAATAATCTGTTTTGTCTTGAAAGGGGCGTGGCTAATACCCCCCCTCAACACCCGCGCTTCCTCCCGCACACAGAACTTTACTGTAGAGACAGCGGTACTCACAGCGCTGTGCCGACCCTTCAGAGAAGACGCTAGCCAGCCCCCTCCCGGCGAAAGGAAATGAAGAGGAGGCTACATAAGAAATACCTGATTTTGATCCTGGCGTATTCAGGTTTACTTCTGCTAATTCCGTATGTGTTAGATTACCGAGATAAATCCGTTGAACACGCGAGACAAGGACTGCCGCAGCAACAACCCAGATGCCCAGATTTGGAGAACACAGTGGCGTTGCTGTGGGATAACGGCTACAAACTTAACGGCAGCGACGCGACGGAGCACGTAGTCAACCGGAGCCAGTCTCGGATACACATCTACTTGCATGCCACCTGGAGGACTGGCTCCTCGTTTTTGGGGGAGTTGTTCAACCAGCACCCAGATGTGTTTTACCTGTACGAGCCGATGTGGCACATATGGCAGGCTCTGTACCCGGGGGATGCGGGCAGTCTCCAGGGCGCAGTGCGGGACATGATGAACGCCTTGTACCGTTGCGACTTCTCCGTCCTCAAACTTTACGCCGGCTCGCAAAACATCACCACTTCGTTCATATTCGGCTGGAAAATGAACAAGGTGATCTGCTCGGAGCCGCTGTGTGATGCGCACAAGCGGTACGAAATTGGGCTGGTGAAAGAGGACCAGTGCGCAAAGTGTCAAAAGCGGGACATTAGGGAGCTGGAGAGGGAGTGTAAAAAGTACCCGGTGATGGTGATCAAAGGAGTCCGCGTTTTGGACATGAGCACGCTGGTTCCTTTGATGAAAGACCCGGCGATAAACCTCCAGATCATTCAGCTCTTCAGAGACCCGAGGGCCGTGCACAACTCCCGCTTGAAGTCCAAACAGGCCCTGGTGAAGGAGAGCATCCAGGTGCTCAGGAGTAAGAAGCAGGCCGACAAGTACAAGCGGCTACTGGTGCCGAGCAACAGGGTGAACCGGGCTGAGAGTTACGTCTCCAGCGCCATGGAGCTCATCTGTGACAACTGGCTCAGTGACATGATGCTGGTGATGAACGCGCCTCCCTGGGTGAGGAGGAACTACGTCCGCACCCGCTACGAGGACCTGGTCCTGCACCCCGCGGAGGAGCTCCAGAGGCTCTACCGCTTCGCCAACCTGTCCACCTTCCCTGCCCTGGAGAGGTTTGCGCTGAACATGACGCACGGCCATGGGTATTCCTCAGACAAGCCGTTCCTCATATCATCCAGGGATGCAAAAGAGGCTATATATGCCTGGAGGGAGCGACTCAGTGTTGAGCAGATAAATCAGGTGGAGGCCTACTGCAGCGAAGTCATGAGGCAGCTGGGGTATGAGAAAAACAGCATGGACAAAACAACATGAGGAAGTGCCATGAGGAATCGATTGGTTAAGGTATGGGGAGATCACACAAAGAAGTTTTATTCAAGAGTGAATGAGGGTTGAAATCAGCAGAGTGTTTGACAGTGAAACAAAACACAAGAGTTTCCTTGACGGAAAGCACAGTCATGTTTTTAAACCAACACTCCCTTGAACACAGGAAGTTGATGGTTTAACAGAAAACATCAATCGGTACAGGTCTGCTACTGTGCTCCGTGGCTGATCCCTGACCTCTGACCTCCCTCCCTCATCAGTAGAGTATCACATTTTTATTCATTTGACACTGCAGCCATCATTGACCTTCCCCGTGCACAGCGATGCGTGTGCAGAAGTTGATACCAGAAGGCTGTTTTTTTACTTTCATCTGCTGAAGGGGGGAGGTTTCTCTGTAAGACCTGCAGGTATGAGCATGATGTTGTGACATTAAAATGTGGTTTCATGGTCCAACATGCATCTCAAACACAGGTGTTGTTCAAACGTGAAGCCTCCAGTGCACACATGCTGTAATTTTAAGACATTTTATGTGCCATAAAACATGTCTGGAGGGAGCCGTGGTTAGCACTGTTGCCTCATAGCAAGAGGGTCAACTGGGGCCTTTCTGTGTGGAGTTTGCATCTTCTCCCCGTGTCCGCGTGGGTTCTCTCCGGGTACTCCGGCTTCCTCCCACCATCCAAAGATGTGCAGGTTAGGTTAATTGATGATTCTAAATTGCCCGTAGGTGTGAATGGTTGTCTGTCTCTATGTGCTCTCATTACAGTCCCACCTCATATTATCTGATAGTTGCGTTGCTCAGATAATAATGGACTCTGCTCTGGTGTTGTAGATAATGGCTCTGCTGGACACGCGTAACCTAATGTGTCACAGTGTTGCTGTTGCTTTTTTCACAGAGCTTGCCCTTTTTGCTAGGTAATGAGTAACATGTTAGATTTTGTTTCTGATAAGTATAGGCATTTTGACCTACAGTGACACTGTAACTGATTTTTATAGCTGTTAAACTGAGACAGTTACAGACATATTCATCCCTCCTTAATGACAGAGTGATCTGCTGCTTGATAGAGGCCTCATTGTTTTCTCCCTGGCAATGCTGGGTCCTCTCATGGATAGCGGGGGGCTGGCAGCGAGTCACTGGCCCTCAGACTCGGCTGTCAAGAAGGGGATCATTGTGTACGGCTGTCTGTGACAGGATAGAGCTCCCAGGGTTACCACCGGCCTGTCACCACCAGCTCTCACAAGCAGACCCTTTAGAGCTGGGCTGCCTGCAAGCCGTCAGCATGGAGCAAAAAACAGAGCGGAGGCAGTGGGTGCCCCCACGTCTCACCGCCTCCACCCTGACTCTAGGACTTGATAGAGCTATTGATGGAGGCCATGAACATTACCAATCTTACTGAAAGTGTTTGTAATGCTCTGTATCTGCTTCAGTGTGTAGCTGTGTCATAACTTAAGGGTTTTATTTTAATCCTCAGCTAATTTTTTTTCTCTTCCAGGGGCCTGGTATTCGAGACTGAGGATAAAAGGTGGAATAACAAAACAAGCAGCTGGAATGTGGTCCACTGAGAGCTCGCAACCATGGCTCTTGGGTTGTTTTCTCTCAGCCGAGCTGGGTCGATGAACTGGAGAAAATCCAAGTGGAAAGAGCAGCCAATCACAGACAGATGAATTTGAAACAGGGAGATGGCAGCTTATTTTTACAGTTTTACCTGTTTAACACCAGCAGGGCCTATGCAGATAGAGAGAATGTGGGAGAGGAAATAAACAAGAAAAGAGAGATGAGGCTGGTTTGTGCTGCCCGTACTCTGGCCTGCCTCTATCTTTCTGTCCTTTTAGTAGCACTAATCCCTCCACAAATCCCCCGCAGGCGAGGGCCATAAAAAGCCCGAGATGGGTCCTTCTTGGGAGATGAGTGCCAGGATCCAGGGTGGCAGCGTCAGGTTCGCGCTCACCTGCGTGACTTATCCGTCCAGCCTATGACTAAGCGTGCCAGTTCTCGAGCATTACCGATACTTAACTGCAGTTGGCTCACTAACAATGCCAATGTAGATGATTTGAAAGAAGAACAGTATTTTCTGGAAAAGAGGCCAGACTGAGGAACTATTGTTCCACCCCTGGCCCCTCAGGAATCCAGACAGCTGCAGCGCCCCACTGACAAAACACTCACATGGGTGTGACATTTTCTAATAACGTGTCTTGGAGAGCTGCCTCTGTCCTCTGCCAATGAACTTTGAAGCAAGTTTTCACAAACCCAACAGATGGTACTGATTCTCATTGTTGTTACTGTTTTTAGTTTTTGTTTAAAATATTGTAAAATGCTGTGACACCCCTCTGGTTAAGGATGTGTTGAGGAGGGGTAAAAAGTTTACCAGCGTCCACGTGTTCAACTTCAGAAGTTGGTTCTGTAATAATTGCTCCAGGTGTAATCCCTGAAGAAGTTCTCTTGTCAAAGAAAGAAATAACGTTAAGACTATTTAAAGTGACTTCAATAAAGAGTTAGTAAAAGCTAGAGGAGCGTCTCCAAGAAAATGCGTGTGATTGCTGCGCACATTGGTGCTGATTGGCATGATTTTTGGATGACTTCATAATCACATGAAGACTCATTAACCTTAATGTATTGGCTGAGTTACAGATCCAGTGGGAGTGAATGGGGGCTTTAAAACGCATATGCATCAGGTATATCATTTAAACTGTACATGGCATCATAATGTGCTTATTCACAGCTGATTAGTGTGCGTTAGTGAGTATTTTGAAATTTGAATTCTAAATACAATGAGGCCAAACAGACCTCCATAGATTATAATGTATTATGTAAATCATAATTACTCATGAACTGTACATCTCATCATAATTGGCTTATGTGCAGTTGATCTGATTGGGCCTCCATAGACTTCAATGCAATATATAACTCAAACTGTACATTTCATAATAATTTCATAATGTTATGAAGTGGGCAATATTGTGTAGTTTGAAATTTGAATGGAGTTTACGCTGTATACAGGTACCATCTTATAAATAGAATAAGCCTGAATGTTCCTCCATAGACTTTAATGCAATATATAACTCATATACTGTACATTTCATCATAATGAAATTATGTAGTTAAGTGGGCAATATTGAGTATTTTGAGATTTGAATGGAGTTTGCCCTGTATAAAGGAAACAACATATAAATACAATCAGCCTGAATGTGCCTCCGTAGACTTAAATTAAGTTTTAAGCATTAAGTTAGGCACGTGTCAATATATGATTGTTATGTGTAACATAAACCGTTTTTAAATTACAAGTGAGCAAAAAAAGCCACGCAAGAAGTGTGCAAGTCAATGGGAGTGTGATTGCAGTTTAACTAAATAGTGCATTTCAGGTAACCGTAAACATGCAACAAACATTACTTTGATGGCTTCTTAGACGAAAAACACAACTGGGTGGCTCATAATTTGACGATTTTTATTAACATGTATACATGCAAACCATGGTAGGTAGAACCAGGCAGCCAGCTGCATCTAGAAACAACAGGTGCACATATAGACAGTTGAGCTACATCTCATATTTCTCAGGTACAGAGAGCATGTAAATATAGCCAGCAAGACAACTGACAGCACAACAGTCTGGAGCTAGAGTGCACATGAAGGTTATATAAGAGTCCCGCGAGTTTCCACTGCTTGAGGTAAAGTGCCAAACTCTGCTTGTTAATTTGCCTGCAACCACCAGCTATGTCGGCCATGATGTTTTGTTGTCCATATAGTGCTCCCACGTTTCAAAGAAAAATTCTTGGGACAGTTTGTCCTGGACATGTCGCCAAAACAAGTTCTTGTTTTGTCTTTTTCTGCACTAATGTTAGTCGATACAGCAGGAATTATAGCGAAATTCTCAGATATGATCACAAACACAGTTTTGTCTGTTCCAGAGACATCTCCTGTAAGTTATACGGTATGTAGAAGGTGTATCTTGAGGCTGTGTAACCGTTCCATATCACAGAGGACATGGTGTGAGCATCAGTCCAAGTCTAACAGACAAAATGGCGAATAAGTGATTATTTCAATGCCCCAGATACAGACAAGCTTTGTTATCGTCTGTGAAAGGAGATGTTAGACGGAGAGCGCAGCTTCACATTACTTCTCACTCAAGCTCGAATTTAAATGACCCACAGTGCATACAGCTTGGAAACAGCTTACGTAACCAGATTCATTTCCTCCTGGGGTTCCTCAGTGAGCCATAACACTTGTGTGGGGCTTCTCCCTCGTGTGAAAGCCTCAGATTCAACTTGCACAGTCGCACTTTTCACACCTGCCCTTGTGGACTCATGCATGAATGCAGCAGCCACTGTGTGCAGTCAAAGGAGGAAACAAAAGGCGCCACGTGCTGTGTGGTGAATTTTAAACAGGGAACGGTTCAGATGTCTAGACGTGGTAAAGGGACCACAAAATGTGTCGGGGCCATGGAAAAAAGAAACGAGAAAAACGTCCTCCTACTCCCGGAGAGACTTGTTGGTTCAACCAGCTGCTCCACCAGCCTGAAGGGCATGGGTACAGCTCTGTAAACCAAAAAAGTCTGCCAGTTAATATGCTGCTATTTACATTTATTGGATAAGAGCTCAATGTAACATCTTGAGAGGGTGGAAAATATGCAAATTCACCAAATATTTCCCCTCATAATCATGCTCCATAGGAGGATATCCCAATGGTTCACTACAAACAGTGAGGAAATGTGCTAGAAGGTCACCAAAGAGTAATTGATGCAGTATAAATAATTAAACATTTATATAGTTCACGTGGAGTGATGCAAATCCACATGTAGGTAAACAATATGGTTCAGTGGTCTGTTGTGGAAAATGTCATCCAACAGAGACTAACGCAGCAAGTGAAATTCGGCCCAAAGTCACCGTCCCATATCGAGGATTTGTATGTTGGAGATGGGTTTCAAACCAGTTCTTTCATTTAAAACTGCAGTGTAGCTGGGAGGAACTGGGCCACAAGTGAAATGACGTCATACTGTATACTGTAAGCTATATTTGATGTCACGCCTGCTGTGAACACAAGAATCTATCTAATGTTGAAACAACATACATTAATTTGGTACCAAAACAGAACCTACGTACACTGGTTCACATCATTTTATTGTTAAGACCGCTAAAGAGAACAACATGTGTTCCCAATTCTTATCGGTCGACTGCTTTTTCAGAAAAATGGGTGATCGGGTTTCTTGTAATTAAAGTTTAGGGAAGTCTCTAGATTACCATTATTTATGTGCAGCGACTGCCAAATAAACGCAGTGCAGTGTTGTAGCTGCACAATGAGTTTAAAGCAATAGTTAAACATTTTAGGAAATATGCTTATTGGCTTCCTGGCAGAGCGCTAGGTAAGAAGACTGATACTGCTTTATGGTAAATATGGAGCTATAGCTAGCAGCCGGTTAGCTTAGCACAAAGACTGGAGACAGGGTCAGCTAGCCTGGCTCATTTCAAAGGTAACAAAATCCGCCTAATGGTAGCCTTTCTGAAATACTCCAGCCCATAACCCCCTGACAATTTGTGTTTAGTTTTAACACTTTTTCTTGCTAGATATAATGTGTTAATTAGCTAGCTTTATAGGCTCTGGTGGGTGGAAGTCGTTACCTTCAGACTTTTCAACAGGCATTTGAGGTTAATATATGGTGTAAACAGCCCAGAGGCTATTGTTTAAGGGTATAAACACTGTTGATGCGGGTAAAAGGTGAGTACTGCTCGGTGAGGTTAAGTTCCATCACTCTTTATAAATCTCTGGTAGTTTCCCTTGTCTGAAAATGTTAACACTTAAGTTTAAAGTTGTTTAAATCTTATTAATGGTAGAGTTTGAAGAACTACTTTGCAGCCTTTCTTTTGCTGCGCTGCTCCTGCATGGACTCAATGCACACACGTTATCATACCACTTACTAAATGTTGCTTAAATGTAGAGCTAAAACAATTAGTCAATTGACAAAGAATTGCTCATTTTTCAAGCCAAAATGTCAAACATTCATTGGTTCCAGCTTCTCCAATGTGAGGATTCGCTGCTGTTCTTTGTTATACGTATATACAATATATAATAGCTAGCTGAATATCTTTCCATTTTGAACTATTGATCGGACAAAACAAGCAATTTAAAACAAACATGACCTTGGGCTCTAAGAAATTAATCGAGAAACTCATCTGCAGATTAATCGATAATGAAAATAACTGTTTGTTGTAGCCCAACATAAATGGATGCATCAAATATTTTAAAATCTGTAGACAATAAATTAACTTTTGCAAAGGATTCCAAATTGTGTTAAAGGCCTGCCCTTTATTTTATAGTGTTGAAATTGCTCTTCGGTTGTATTTGATTGAACATCTCATGCCAGTTTTAAAGTTTTGGGAAATCAGCATTATCTCATAAGAAACAATATAATTAGCATCAAAACACTTCCGTTCCTTATTCACGTTATTGTTGTGAAAACCAGCCCAGAACACATACAAAGATCCAGACTAGCTCAAAGACAAGATACACAGGTGCTATTTGTAACAGTCGCAGGATGTAATGCACTGAAAGAAGCAGTCCCACTTAAGAGGAACAAAGCTCAGCATTGTAGCTATTTACACGCTCACATTCTCCACCCGTTACTTCACCCATGACAAGTTGTGGTGGCTGAGAGGGAAACACATTCATTGTCCCTCTCTGTGCTCCTCACATGCCACAATCTCCTCCACACTGATGCTTTTGTATGAGACAAAGGACATCTTCACAAACATACCAAACACTGGTCTGTTAGCAGCTTCAGATGGCTAGATCTTCATCTACAAGCTATTCAAGTTTGATTAGTGTAGCCGCATTCCAGCATACAGATGGGGTTTTATGAAAAAGCATTTTCTCAGTGCTCACTGGTGTGCTATGAAGACAAACTGCCCAGATCACATGATGACAGAAAGGGCTGCCAGGCAATTTTTTCTTCTTCTCCACTCCAGCTGAACACACACAGTGTCACATGTTCAAAAGTGCAGACTGAATCTTGCATGAGGTTTCCCTCCTGTTTATGCAGAGGAAACAATCAGTAAAATTGAATCACAGTATAACATGGAGAGTTCATCATCTCCTGACGCGCTAGAGGACACATGTCTCCTGGAGAATAAACTCCAGCTCTGTAATGAGGCTGCTCCCGGGCCTGGAGGGAGCTCAGAGTCACTCTGAACCCTCCCCGCTTGTCTACTCCTATATCTCCACTCTGTCTTATGTCTGAAGGACTGGACGCTCTGCCCGAAGGAACTGGAGAGAGCTGAGGGCGGTGTGGTCTGGGGGTCGGGTCAGGGAGGTTGACAATTCAGGAAGGGAAGGAAGGGAGGGTCAGACGTGATCCTCCATGGGGAAAACCAGGCGTGTGCCGCGGCTCAGCAGCTCCTGCTCACGGGAGTCCAACTCGCGCTCCAGCGCCTCCTCTGAGTTGCTGCCGCTCCTTTTGCCATTCGCGCTCCAGCCTGACCCTCCGGCTGCGTCCCCCTGCCCGCTGGACGCCCCGTTGGCTGTGATGGCAGTGTCACCGAACATGAAGGTCAGGTCGCCGTCGTTACGGATGAGGTCCGAGTCGTGGTCCCTCAGCTGCTCGTGGTTCTGAAAACGCATCCACAGTGGAACATAAGGGGAGGGGTGGAGAACACCAGGGTGACAGACAAACACACACACACACAGATGTAGGACATACAGAGTGGGTGCAGACTGACATTAACAGTGCAAAGGTTCATAAGGGACACTATGGATTTACAGAAGGGAAGGGAGGAGACTTTCACTTAGTGGCCTGTACTGCAGCAACTGTTAAAGTGAAGTTAAAACACAGGAAACCACAGGCTGCACAATAACACACACACCAACCCTACAGTGAACTATTAGGCTTTATGTACTGACAGTTGTAAAATGGACTTTAATTGTTAGAGAGCTTAGACCCCCAATTTAAAAGCACACATTGCATTCTGCGTTAGTAATGGATAGCTCTAAAACTGTAGCATGAGGTTCTCACAGCTTTCATTGACTGGCTGACAATCAATAGTCCGCCCATGTCCCCAGGGAGAACAGGATGAGTTAACGTCGGGCCAACAGGGATTACTCAGATGAAGGGATAAAAAAAAGAAAAAAAAAGAAAAAGAAATTACATAACCCTTTCTCTCCAACAATTATCTGGGAGGGAGGGGAAATGGGGGAAAAGTCTTAATAAATCCATCAGGCATTTTATGTGGTTAAAAAGGAAATTGGCTACTTTCTAATTAAAATGGTGGCACTACTATTATATGAAGAAGAAGTGAAAATAAACATAATTAGATTCATTATA
Organism: Maccullochella peelii; assembly: GCA_002120245.1. Lineage (NCBI taxonomy): Eukaryota > Metazoa > Chordata > Actinopteri > Centrarchiformes > Percichthyidae > Maccullochella > Maccullochella peelii. Next base: position 62,842 of record LKNJ01002919.1, on the reverse strand, counting down.
AATGAATATCAAGAAACCAACATAAAAATAAAACAATACATTATAATAAATAAAACCAATTGTCTGGTGATATACTATATTTTTCTTATTGTCAACACATCCTTCAGAATTGATCCTAACAAGTATTGCTTGTGTAGCAGAAATCATAGACCTCCATTGTTATTAAAAAATGATTAAAACACATCAATGAGCCACAGCATTGCACTGGATGACATGTTCTCTTGTTACCCCGAATGTGGGCACTAGTTTACTTTGAGTTGATCTCATACACTGTCCTGCTGCCATCAATACTCACTAGTGCACAAAATATGTATTAATCCGCAGCTGAACATAGACCCCAAGAAATGCACCGTTTACTCCTGTTTGAGTAACGTTTGCTAAAAACTACAGTGCCCAGCTGTTTTAGGAAATTGTTTAGTCTTTTTAGAAAATGAAACGGTATATGTGTGAGCCGTTTTTAAAGATTTACTTCTTCAGTGGGAACCAATGGGCTTGGGGCTGAGTGTCACTCTCAGACAGGCTCGTCGGGAAGTATTGCGAGACGGACTAATGCATTGCTGGTTTTGTCTTTTCAAAGCCTTGGGGCCTTTCATTTATGTACACAATTAAACAATTAATTGTTAAATGTGTTGTTTTCAAAGCTATCTTGCCTGAAAAGTATATTTTACAACCATATTTTAAATATTATTCAAATGGAGGTCAATGGAAACCAAAATTCTCCTTTTTGTGGAGCATTTTATTTCCTTCCCATTTCATAATATCCATAACCGAAGTGGAACCAGGCAAGGAGCTTTATTTAATCCCGTCTCTCCCCACTTGGCTACACAGAGCCCTGGACCGTCCTGATTATATGAACAACCACCTAAATTCATTGGCTCGCCTGGCAGGCAGCCCAACACTGGCAAACCAACAGCAACAAACCAGGAGAGGAAAACATTTATGGATGCAGAGATTAAGACCAAACTAAACTTTCAGAGAAGTAGATTTAAATTACAGACAATCTATGTCTACTTTGCAGTAAAGAAATGCAATTTAGATTTTGTAACCCGACAGTGATGGGCTCTTTGGGTTACTGAGAAAGGAGGGTATAATAGCCTTCACAAGAAAGTATTTCACATGAAATGAAAAGGAGAATTTGCCACAGTGGATCCAAGTGTGACCGTTCTGTCAATGGATGTTTCTGTGTGTAAAATATTGGAGCACAGTGTCTTTCAGAACAGTGATCATCATTGAGGTGGCGCTGAAAAGGGTCTTTTGTGCCCCTTGAATGCAAAAAGGCTTCCTGACTGTCCATTTTCTCTCTTGCCTCGCTGCTTTGTGTGTTTACTGGCAGGCACTGAGAATACTTTGACGATATTACAATTCTCCTGAGAGAAAAACCTTCAGTATTCACAGAGCGCCTTTCCTGAGGCACCAGGCCTGAACATAGAAAAGGAAAGGAAAACTACCACCTTTCAGTGATTCACAGAATGCTTTGGTGAATGCTCATTTGAAAAATATCTAAAAATCAACCTTTTTTACTTTAGCAGCACCAAAACATATTTTCCACAGTTAAAAAGCATTTTAAGTATCATTGCCGGTAGAAAATGTCTCATACTCTTAAAGAAGAATACATGATAAGAATAAATTAGACCATAACCACATTCTTTGGAAATGTAAACTAAGTTTTTTCCAGCTGAAAACTAACACACCTTCTACTATGATATTGCTCTGCCAGCTAACCACTAGCTAACAGTCGAGTGTGTTTTATATGATGGGGGCTATTAGCTAATCAGCCCAAAATAAGATTTAATTGGAAACATTTAAGTAAATGCACCAGAGATCAAGAGGAGTAATATTTTTACAGGAAAAGAAAAGAGAGGGAGTTTGATATAAAAATACCCCAAAATTATTTTTTGGGACATATTTAGCATATAAGAAGAGATAAATGAATAATCAATATAGGGATACAGGTTTAGAACTTGGAGAATGTAATTGTCATTTGACTGGGTCTTTAAAGGAAAAGTTTGACATTTTGGGAAATACACTTACTCACTTTCTTGCTGAGAGTTAAGATTGATACCACTCTCATGTGTGTACGTTAAATATGCTTAGCTTTGCTTACCATAAAGACTGAAAAGAGAGGGAAACAGCTAGCTTGGCTATGTCCAAACATAACAAAATCCATCACAAAATTCAACTCTCCTGTCTTTGTATGAATTAAACAAACATGATATAACGGGTTTATTAGTGAGCTTTGGCAGGCTGTATTTTGTTAACACTGGACAGAACCAGGCTAGTTGTTTTCCCTGTTTCCAGTCTTTGTGCTAAGCTAACCGGCTGCTTGCTGTGGCTTCATATTTACTGTACAGACATGAGAGTGGTAAAGTGTATTTCCCAAAATGTCCAACTATTCCTTTAAATCCTCTGACTGGATAACATGCAGTGACAGACTTTTTACTGTTTCTACAGTGTGGACATGCATTTTCCACAGATCACTGGCCATGTAGAACTGTCGCTGTGTATTTTCTGTGTGCATACGGTTTTTTAGAGTGTGTGGACACTCACCTCATATGCCTGGGGGCTGGTCAGACAGCTCGCCAGCGGCCCACAGTAGGCGGGCAGAGTGGAGGTGAGAGGCGGACCGCTGTGTGTCAGAATGGGCTTAAGGTAACTGGGCAGTTATTAAGGAAAATGACACAAAGAGCTCAACAGTTATTATCAGTGAGCAAAGGCTGGTTGAATGAAGTTTAGTTAATATAGTTTATATCCCATATCTGTACCACTTTCTCATATGGCACCCTTCATAAAGGATTTATAAGCTTTAACTAATGCCTTTATTAAAAGGTTAATAAAGTCATTAGGTAGATCAACTTTTGGGTTGCCAGGTTGTGAAAAAATTTCCACAACCTGGCAACCCAGCCCAAAAGTCCAGCGTGACACTTGCTTTGTCTTTTTGGCTAGCTTGGCATGACACTAGACACATTGCTTTTTTTCCAAGTCTGTTGTCATATTGGCCCTGATGTCCTGCAGCCTTTTTGCAGAAGGTAAGTGATCAAACAGTCCATTATTGGGTCTTTCTGATTGATTAAAGATACAACGCTGGTCTGGACAAAAGTGTCATGCTGGAGAAGGATTTTCATTTTACCAAATTAATTATTAGTAAATAAATGATTAACCATAAATAAAGCCATTAGTTACAGCGTATAGACCCTTGGTAGCCAAATATCTGATACTACATAGTTTGCAGAAGCTAATTTAAGCTGTGTACTTTGATAAAAACAGACCTTGCAGCCAGTCATTTCCTACAAGAAGTTCTTGAAAATAACCCACCATAAAATCATTTCAAATGATGATTTATGTACATTTAATAATGTTGAGGATGGTCTGCCAGCAGGACATATTTGGAGTTTAAATTTGTATGGGATTCTGCGAGCAGCTGACGGCAAAGTAATTTTGTGATGCTTGGCAGCAGTGCAGCAGAGTGAACCAGCAGGTTCCTCTGCCTCCATTTTGTAATTAGCCAGGCTGTATTGCTCTGCTTACTCTGGGAAAACCCAATGCCTTGTTTAACCGATCAGGTCACCACTCCCTTTGGGGAGCGAGGCAGTCTGCTCCCTGTCAGAACATGTATGCTAGAACAGATATCAAACGCAGTCCATCGCATAGGCTGCTAAACAGAAATAAAGTCACTATACTCCCCGCACCAAAGCCCTGCGTCATGTATGTTTACCTCAGCCACCGCAGTGCTGGGACAGAGAAATCCACCCTGCTTGCTTCAGCTGCGTCTAGCACGTGTCACCAGGGAGAAAGTTTCCACTGTAAACCACAGCTGCTCTGCTCAAAAGCAGCTACACAATCAGCCACCCGGGGGAGGCAATTGTTTAGCAGAGAGGGAAGGAGGGAGTAAGTGGGAGGATAAGCTCCTAAACACATTTACTTATTTAAGTCTGTTTTTGCAGCCAGTCTGAGTAGGGACGGCAAACATTTTATAGATTCAGTTGTGTTATTCTGATCCCATATTCTAGGATGATTCAATAAAGACACCTATTGTGATTGCGACTTTGATGGCTTATACGGTGTACAAAGGGAAAACAGGCACTTGACAATCATCCTGACTGAATATGAAACCTGATATTACCACAAAGAGCTAGTTCAAATAATGAATTACCTTGTGTTACCCTAAAAGCAAGTGAAACACACATTTTCTTTGGTTGTGTAAAGCAGGGCACAGAAAGGATACTTGTGATCAAATGTGTACCACAGCCTGAAGAGCCACGCACTCTCCTGTTTGGTTTTACTTTGTCCTTCAGCCTGGGTTCCATCCTGGAGAAACACATAGGAAAATCAACATACTCTCGTATTCAAAAGAGACTGAAAGTGATGTTTGGTTGCTGTGGTACTGTACTGACGATCCAAGTATATACAGTACAGTATATAGAGTTAAAATGGTAAATCCCCATCATGATCTTATAGATAAATACCATGTTTTCCGGTTCCAGTGGTCTGATAGCAGTCAGAAACTTTAGGTTGTGTTTAGCTTGGTTTCTCATCCTAAATCATAATTATATCAACATATTTCATAATCAATTCGTATCTGAAAATGTGTTCATATATGGGGTTCATCCTAAAAAGTCTTGGTCATGGATGAGCTAACTATGAATAAGCATGAACCCTGTATATTTTAATACATGTAAAATACATGTATATATACTGTATATGTAAACACTAAGAATGTTTTTACATATACAGTATATATAAAAATATTTTAAACACCTAAATATTTTAATAAATCTATGACAAACTGGTCATCAGTGTAACTACTAACAACACATTTTAGCTCCATGGTGACCCACACACACCAGCACACACCAGCACACACCACAGCGCTCTGTTAATGTGTGTCACAGTGGGTGCAGCTTAACAGCGTAGACAAGATTCATCATCATGAGTGAAAAATGACTGAAAAGTGAGTTCAAGCATATCGCACACATCACAACTAATGGTGCTGCTCTGCAGGTTCGCCTCCATTTCTTTTGACAAACTGAGCTATTTGCGTGTCTTCAGACTTGCTGACTGTGCTTCGCGTCAACATAAAATTGCAGAAGCAGGAGTGTTTTAGCAGAGAGAGCAGCACCGACTTAAAGCTAAAATAAATGAGTTCTGAGCGAGATCCTCACCCCCTGTAAGACCTGGAAGCTGTCTCCACAGGGCTGCAGGTCTTGATCTGGGTCCACACCAACTCTGAAACACAGGAAGAGTAGAAAGAAAATATTAACAACTCAACAAAATGCATTTTAACTCAATTACTGCAAACGTGGCTCATATTTAGTTAGATGCCAGTCAGCAGTATTCTTCAGCCCCTTACACTGTAGGTCTGTAATTTCCCTACATGTGACCTCTGCACTTCTTTCTCGATGTGGTTTGTATTTGACATGATTTTGTAGACCGTTCCCTTTGACACCGAAATAATTCTGTATCTTTTTGTGACTACTGCACCTGCAGAATGCAGATTTGTCCTCTTTGTGACTTTGGCGTTGCTTTCAGATGTTGCTTTGAAAGCTCACACATCAAAGTGCTGATTGCTAAACCTTTATAGTGGCTGAAAAATGCTGCAAAATAGCACTCAACCCAACACAGACACAGAAAAACTGTGAGAACCTGAAAGACGTTACACAGTTTGTATAATTCAGTGTGAAACACAAGAGGTAGAGATTTGGGATAGCTAATTATTTTCACCGATAGGGAAGATCCCCGTCAATGCTGATCCTGTGACAGAGAGACATTTCAGCATGCAACCCAAAAAAAGATCACATGATTGAAATAGTTACGCGTGACTGTGCTTAACATCAAACACATGCTGCATTTTCAGATTTTTCTCATAAACCAAACCTGATTTAACTAATTAACTACATACTAAAAATCCCTGGGTCAAAATTAGATAGCACTGATTCATTACTGGGTCACATTCAAACCAATCAGTGGGTTGTTTTAACCCAGTGTTAAGAGTTTTTTTATTTTATTTATTACTGTTGGGTTCTTCACCCAAAATCATTTTGACCCAGTTTTAGATGCAAGTTTTACTCTAAAACTGTCACAAATCTTTTTGTAAGTTCTCCAAAACGATGCATGTGACATTAAAAACTGCAAAGTATACACATATTATTAACAGTCAGTAACAAGTAGTCACATGTAAGTTAAAAAAGAACTATAGTAGATTATAACAGTTCATATTTTACCATATTTTAGTTTGGGTAAATGACCCAACAGATATATAACAATAAGACACACTGGGTCAAAACAGCCCATTGTCTTGGGTTTGATTGGTACTGGGTAAAGTTAACCAAGCATATATTCGCATCTATGCTATACTGAACTTTGATTCAATTAAATGTTTCGATTCGATTTCGACCCAGTGATTTTTAGCGTGTAATTATAGTATAACTGTTTAAAGGAATAGCTTGACATTTTGGTAAAGCTGCTTATTTCCCCGTTTTCATTCTTTGTGCTAAGCTAACCAGCTGCTGACATTGTACATTTTTACCGTACAGACATGAGAGTGGTATCAATCTTCTCATCTAACTCTCTGAAAGAAAGCAAATAAGATTTGAATTTCCCAAAATGTAAAACAATCCCTTTGAAGTTACTGCAGCACCTATCTCGTGGCTGGACATAAATAATTTCCCCCTGGTGTCTCTTACCAACAGAGAAGGATTAAACTGAATACAAGCAGATTTTAAAGGGTCACTTATAATTCACATAAGCTCTGGAGCAGTTGAGTCTAATCCTTGTGGACAGAGGCCAAGGCAGTGATGTGTAGCCTTTCATGGTTACATCTGAAACTACAACTGACGCTGCACAGTAGGGGGTGAAACTAATGTGTATGTTTATCTTTTCCATGACAGCCATAGGAGGAAATATCCCTTCTGAGTGGGATGAGTAACAGCATCTTCTTTCTGCTTTCCACCTTAGCAGCTTGAGAAGGAGCAGGCCACAGGTAACCGACTGCCTTTTAGGTCTTTCTCCTCTCTCAACTACACACAGACACACACACACACAGACACACACACACACACGATCTGCAGGGGGGTGGAGGTTGCACGGAGGTCAAAGAACCTGCAAAAACAAAGAGATGCAAAGCCTGCTGGCACTGCGTCAGGAAGGATCTGTAAGGAACGGACCTGAGATTAAGACACAACTGCTGGGGGGCCCATGAAGAGAGAGGCGCAGCCCAGCACACGTTTCCTCTGATAAGAAACAGTAGAGAGCCACCACATGTGTTCGTATGCACACACGTTCTTACGTAAGAGAGTGTTTCACTGGCTTCAGTTCACCCACTAACCTTTCATTCCAATCCTGAAAACATTCCCTCCTCTCCTTAAATCCATCAAATATTACTCACAAGCATTTTTTCAAGGTTTCTGTCCTGACATACGCAATCCTGGACTGGGTAAAAATTGAGGAACCATCATAACACAGCCCTCAGTTTCTTTACCTTCCTCTTTTGCACAAACTTTTAAGATCAGTTCACACATCTGTCGAGCTGCTACTGGGGAACAGAGTGCGTGATTTGTTCTTTGCACCGCCATGTGGAGATTTGGCGAACAGTCCCCAGAGATACAACAAAGAAACAGACTCAGGTTTTCACATCACCCAGAGAAAGCCTCGAATAAAGCACTTAATCATGCTACAGTAACTCCTCAAGCAGCAGCACCTCCACCAGAGCCGGGCTGGTGTGTGACGCAATCATTTTTCTGCTCAGTGGTTTCCTAAAATATTGCTTCTCAAGAATCAAATCTATTTTATTTTATTCTGACACCAACCATCCAACTTAGTCTCTGTCCTCAAGACTCTGTCTCAACTTTTCCCGTGGCCCTTTATAGGTACCCAATGGACCCCTTCATCAAAAACATAATTTAACAGTGAAAAGAAGGATTCCCATCTGAAGCAACCACACACTTTCCCAACAGCAGTGTGTTGGGAAAGAGAGTTACCAGAGCTACCAGAGTTGGTCAAGACAAACAACACATTTGTACATACAGTGCATCTGGAAAGTATTCACAGCGCTTCACGTTTTCCACATTCTGTCATGTTACAGCCTTATTCCAAAATGGAATAAATTCATTTCTGTCCTCAAAATTCTACACACAATACCCCATAATGACAAAGTGAAAAAAGTTTTTTAGAGAGTTTTGCAAATTTATTAAAAATAAAAAACTAAGAAATCACATGTACATAAGTATTCACAGCCTTTGCTCAATACTTTGTTGATGCACCTTTGGCAGCAATTACAGCCTCAAGTCTTTTTGAATATGATGCCACAAGCTTGGCACACCTATCTTTGGGCAGTTTCGCCCATTCCTCTTTGCAGCACCTCTCAAGCTCCATCAGGTTGGATGGGAAGCGTCGGTGCACAGCCATTTTCAGATCTCTCCAGAGATGTTCAATCGGATTCAAGTCTGGGCTCTGGCTGGGCCACTCAAGGACATTCACAGAGTTGTCCTGAAGCCACTCCTTTGATATCTTGGCTGTGTGCTTAGGGTCGTTGTCCTGCTGAAACATGAACCGTCGCCCCAGTCTGAGGTCAAGAGCGCTCTGGAGCAGGTTTTCATCCAGGATGTCTCTGTACTTAGCTGCATTCATCTTTCCCTCTATCCTGACTAGTCTCCCAGTTCCTGCCGCTGAAAAACATCCCCACAGCATGATGCTGCCACCACCATGCTNAGAGATATAGATGTATTGTAGATGTTAGTGGTAAGTTATATAATCTAGTATTTATTCAGTTTCAAAAGTAAAATACAGCAACTGAATTGGCAGCGAGTGAAATGGATAAAACATTCACACACTCACACATATAGTGCACCCGGAAAGTATTCACAGCGCTTCACGTTTTCCACATTCTGTCATGTTACAGCCTTATTCATTTCTGTCCTCAAAATTCTACACACAATACC